>PVIH01027136.1:0-17491 GCA_004025045.1 Sigmodon hispidus | reverse complement strand
CATCCCTCAGTGATTTGCTGATGTTCTTAAGATCGAGCTGAAGAATATTTCCTATTACTGGGAGAGGAGTGGGGCCCGGAGGGAGCTTTCTTCTCTGAGAGCTCTGACTCCATAGTGACAGCAGAAGCAGGCATGAGAGAACAAGCCCCAGAAACACACCAAGAACCATCGCTGCCTTCTCTTCTCACTGATGTGTGTGTGCTTATGATACAAAGCTTATATAATGAAGTCTGTTAATTCACTTGTGATTCTCTGATCCAAAACAGACCAACCAGGGACAAGACTTAATTTCTCCTCCCAGTGGACTTTGTTCTCACATGGAGGTCACAGCAAACAAGTCCCTTACCTTTTTTTCTTTTATTTCAGGTTCTACTATATTGCACTGTGTTTTCATTGTATTGAATTGGAGCCTTTATGTTTAGGAGAACTGGTGTTCTAATGTGTAACCATAATTGAAAAGAAAGACTGAAATAAATTATTTTATCCTAGAAAACAGAAGAAGTTTTCAAAAGTCTGGATTCCCAGGTTAATGGTCATTGAGAACCTGTTATATTGAGGAAATTCAATGTTTTTGTATACAAAAAAAAATGTAATGCTATATAGTACTATAAATTTTCATTAATACTATAAGAAGCCTTTTTATTTTACTAATTAATTTTTCCATTTATCTTACATACTGACCACAGTTTTCCCTCTCCTTTCCTCCCATTTCCTTTTCCCACGCCTCTCCCCTTTCCTGCCTTCCATCCACCCTCTCCATCCACTCCTCATCTCTGGCTCCCTTCCAAAAGGAGCAGGCCTCCAGAACTTCAGGTAGGCCACCAACCCATAAATGTCTACCACTCTTTTGGTGTCCACCTCACCCTACTCCCATCCCCCCTCTCCTCCTCCTTGTCATGTCCCAGCACCTAACTTATCCAGAGATCAGAGATCCAGTGTTCAACCAGAAGCCATGCTAGCCATCAGATCTCCAGTTAGACCGCTGGCTCATGAACCCCTCCCTCACTCTGTCTGTGCCTGCTCACCATATTCCCATTCCTCCCACTTCTCCTACTCTTCATCACCTCCATGTCTCAACACCCAACTTGGACAGAGACCCCCTGCTTGACCAGAGGCCGTGCTGGCTACCAACTCAAGTGGAGACCCATTGCTCAATGACAGGTCACAAGGCCAGAAGATCAGAGAGAAAGTAGAAACCAAGGAACAAACACCAATCCAACAAAGACAACCTCAGAAATAAGTACCTACACCCAAATTCACCCAAACCCCGATGCCTATATGTCACATAAAGACATAATCAACAACTTCCAAAGCATTGTGTCACTACCAAAGCCTAGCTATTTCACTACAGATAGCCCTGCAAATTACAACACAGCTGAAGCTTAAGAAAAAGACCTTAAAACCAACTTTATGAAGATGATAGAGATTTTAAAAAAAAAAAGAAATTAATCAATCCCTTAAGGAAATCAAAAATAAAGACAAACAAAAAATTGGAAGAAATAAATAGATCTCTACAAGAAATCCAAGAAAAACAAATAGTTAAAGGAAATGAGGGGAAATTTATAGCCTGAAAATGGAAGAAATAAAGAAAAACAAAACTGAGGGAATTCTGAAAACAGAAAATCTAGGTAAATAAACAGGAACCACAGAAGAAAACTTCACCAATGGAATACAAGACATGAAGAGAGAATCTCAGGAATAAAAAATACAATAAAAGCAATAATACAAATACGTCAAAGTAAATGTTAAATCTGCAAACTTCTTAAGACAAAATATTCAGGAAATTTGACACCATGAAAAGACCAAACCTAAAAATAATAGAAATAGAAGGAGAAGAATCCCAGCACAAAGATCCGGAAAATATTTTTAACAAAATCATAGAAGCAATTCTTTTCTAGCCTGAAGAAGAAGGTACCTATAAAGGTACAGAACTTTTTTTTTGTAAAAAGCATACAGAACACCAAATATATTGAACCAGAAAATAAAGTTCTCTCAACTCTCTTAGTTTGAGCTTTCATTGCTGTGAAGAGACATAGCAACTCCTATAAAGAAAACATTTAATTGGGGTGGCTCACCTACAGTTTCAGAGGGTCAATCAATTATCATCATGATGGGAGCATGGCAGTGTGCAGGCAGATTTGGTGCTGGTGCTGAGAGTGCTGCATCTTGTAAGCAACAGGAAGCCAACTGACTGTCACACTGAGGGAATCTTGAGCAAAAGAGACCTTAAAGCCTGCCTCTATGGTGACACACTTCTTCCAACAAGGCCATACTTTCTTATAGTGCCACTGCCTTTGGGAGCCATTTTTTTTCAAACCACCACAACACATAACAATCAAAACCCTAGACATACAAAACAAAATATAAAAGAAATGAATATTTTTTTCAATAGATACTACTTACCAAAGTTAAATCAGTATAATATATAAAAACATTTTAAATGAATTTACAATATGCAGTGAAATAGAAGCAGTCATTAAAAGTCTCCCAACCAAAAATAAAAAAATAAAGCCCAGACAATGCCTGATAGTTTTAATGCAGAATTTTACTAAACTTTCAAATTTATTTTATGAGGTCACAATCACCCTTATCGCGGTAAAAACCCGCCGTGAGATATGTTTTAAATGGGGTTTATTTTGTGAAAATCACTTACAAAACAGGGACGGTTTTAATAGAAAATGAAAGGATAAGGTTGCAGCAGCGCTGGAGCGTTTCTAAGGAAAACTCCTCATCCCCACACCATACGTCCGAACTCCCATGCTGCTGGCCCGAACTGCGCACCTGGTCGGGAACTCTCTAGAGAGAATGCCGGCTTCCTGTGCTGATCCTCTCCCTCGAAGGTCTACTTCAGGAATCCTTTCCAGTTAACCACGCCCCGCTCGTCTCCAGTCCTCTGACACGATCGTTCACATATATAGTTCCTGATTTCCCGCTACACACCCTAATCACCTACCCAAACCACAGAGATTCAACAAAGAATGAGAATTACAGAGCAATTTGCCTTATGAGTATAGATGCAAAAATACTCAATGAAATACTTACAAACCAATTGCAAGAACACATTAAAAAAAAAATCATCTACCATGAGCAAGTAGGCTTTATCCCAGAGATACAGGATGATTCAACATGCAAAAACTAATCAATGTAATCCACCAGATTAACAAACTGAAAGAAAAAATCTGCATGGTCATCTTATGAGATGCCAAAAAGACCTTAGACACAATTCAACACTCTTTCATGATAAAACTTTGAGAGAGAAGGGATATAAGATACATATTTCAACATAATAAAGGCAATTTGCAAAAAGCGTATAACCAACACTAAATTAAATCAAGAAAAAAATGAAAGCAATTCCACTAAAATCAGGAATAAGGCAAGGGGGTGTCTATTCTCATCATACCTATTGAATATAGTACTTGAAGTTCTAGCTAGAGCAATAAAAGAATTAAAGGAAATTAATAAGATACAAAATGGAAAAGAAGCAGTCAAAGTATTATTACTAGCAGATGATATGATAGCATGCATAAAATATCCCCAAAAAAATCTACCAGGGAATTCCTACAGTTCATAAATACCTTCAACAAAATAAGATACAAGATTCAGTTAAAAAAAAAAAAAAACTCATTTGCCTTCCCACATGTAAATGACAAACAGGCTGTGAAAGAAATCATAAAAACAAGACCTTTCACAATAGCCACAGATAATATAAAATATCTTGTGGTAACTCTAACCAAGCAAGTGAAAGACCTATATGACAAAAACTTCAAGTCTTTGGAGAAAGAAATTAAAGAAGATATCAGATGATGGAAAGATTTCCTATGCTCATGAATCAATAGAATTAGCATAGTAAAAAGCAAAAGCAATTTACAAATTTATTGCAACCCCCATTAAAATTCCAATACATTTTTTTACAGACCTTGAAAGGCCTAACTTCAACTTTATATGGAAAAATAAAAAACCCAAGATAGCTAAAATAAGTCTATACAATAAAAGAACTTCTAGAAGTTATTACCATCCCTGATTTCAAGCTGTACTACAAAGCTATAATAATAAAAGAAAAAAGTAATGGGGAAAAACAGACACACTGATTAATGGAATCTAATCAAAATCTAGACATAAATTCACATACCTAGGGACACCTGGTTTTGTTTTGTTTTGTTTTTTATGAAGAAGCCAGAAAGACACAATTCACGATTCACAAAAAAAGAAAGTACCTTCAATAAATGGTGTTGTTCTAACTGGATGTCACCACACAGAATTATACAAATAGATTCATATCTATCACTCTGAAAAAAACTCAAGTGGACCAAAACCTCAACATAAAACAAGATACACAGAACCTGGTAGAAGAGAAAATGGATAACAGCCTTTAACACACTGAAGCAGGAGACAATTTTCTTAACACAACACCTATAGTGCAGGCACTAAGTTTAACAATTAATAAATGGGAACCCATGAAACTGAAAAAAAAAGCTTATGTATCAATAGGATAAAATGACAGCCTACAGAATAGGAAAAGATTATCACCAACTCCACATCCAATAGAGGCTAATATCCAAAACATATAGAGAGCATAAGAAACTAGACATAAAAAATCTAATTTTGTAAATGGAATACAGATCTAAACAAAGAATTCTCAACAGAAAAATCTCAAATGGCTGAGAAACACTTAAATTTCAATATTCTTAGTCATCGGGGAAATGTAAATCAAAACTACATTGGCATACCATCTTATACCTGTCTGAATGGCAAGATCAAAAACACAGGTGACAGCTCATGCTCCTGAGGATGTGGAGCAAGGGGAACAGTTCTCTATTGCTGGTAGGAGTACAAACTTGTATAACCACTATGGAAATCAATATGTTGGTTCCTCATAAAACTAAAAATCAACTTACTTTAAGACCCAGATATATTACTCTTGGAAATATACCCAAAGGAATCTCCATCTTACCACAAGGACACTTGCTCAATTATATTCATATTGACTTTATTTATAATAGCCAGAAACTGGAAACAACCTAGGTGTCCTTCAACCAAAGAATGAATAAAGAAAATGTGGTATGTATACACAATGGAGCATTACTCAGCTGTTTTTTAAAAATTACATCATAAATTTTTTGGGCAAATGGATGAAACTAGAAAAAAATTATTCTGAGTGACAGAAAGTCCCAGAAAGACAAGCATAGTATGTACTCACTTATAATTATATATGAGCTCCTAAGTAAATGATAACCATTTGGCAATCCACAGACTTAGAAAGGTTAAGTAACAAGGAGAGCTCTGTGAGAGACATTTGGATCTAAATAGAACAGATTTTTCAGGCTGACTGGGGGAAAGTAGGAATGGGAACAGGAGGGATCAGGTGATGAAAGAATATAGAGAGTGAGTATGCTGAGAGATAATTGGAATTCAGTATTTTGGAAAGGTGATATGGAAACCTAGTGTGTTATAGAATATTAGTCGAAGATATGTCACATTTGTTTATGCTAAGAAACATTTGTTTAATGATGTAAAAATGTGTTGCATTCTTTTTTATTTAAAAGCTTTTTTATTTTCCATACCAACCACAGGTCTCCCTCCCCCCTCCTCTCTGTCCCTTGCCTCTCCCCCCACCCCACCCCTATCCACTTCTCAGAGAGGGTAAAGCTTCCTATGGGGACTCAACAAAGTCTGGCATATCAAGTTGAGGCAAGCACCTCTCCCCTATATCAAGGCTGAGCAAGGTATCCCTTCATAGGGAATGGGCTTGAAAAAGCCAGTTTGTGCACAAGGGATAAAGCCTGGTCCTGTAGTGGGATTATGTTGTTGTACTATAAATAATTGTCCCACCTACCTACTGATTTAATAAAAAATGCTGATTGGCCAAAAGCAGACAGGAAGTGTGGGCGGGGCTACCAGACTAAAAAAAAAAAATCTGGGAACAGGAAGAACAGAGCAGAGATGCTAGAGAGACCAACAAAGAAGCCAGTAGATGCAGAGGACAACTATGCTGCTCTGAGAAAAGGTACCAAGCTGCATGGCTGAACAAGAATCATGAATTGAGTTAAGATGAAGGAGTTAGCAAGTTATGTGCCTGGGCCCTAGGTTAATCATAAAACTAATACAAGTGCTTGTGTGATTATTTAGGCCTAAATGGCAGTGGGGCTGAGAGTGGATCCAAACCTCTGGGCTAAACCCATAAATCCAGGCTAGAAACATGCTACTACATAGTTCCACTGCCAGGGGTTCCAGCAGCTGTCCACCTACATTCAGGGGCCTAGTTCAGTCCCATGCAGGTACCCCAGCTATTAATTCAGAGTCCCTGTGCTCCCACCAGCTCAGGTAAGCTGTCTCTGTGGCTTTCCCCATCATGATCTCCTCGGCTCATATAATCCCTCTTTCTTCTCTTTAACTGAACTCTGGGAGCTCAGCCCCGTGCTTAGCTCTGGATATCTCCATCTACTTCCATCAGTTACTATATGAAGATTATATTATGACAATTATGGTACTTATCAACATTTCATGATATGTACTTACTCATAAGTAGATATTAGATGTAAAGCAAAGGATAACTGAGCTACAAACCACAACCCCAGAGAAGCTAGGTAACAAGGAGGACCCTAAGAGGACATTCATGGATCAACCTAGGAAAGGGAAATAGATATGATCTCCTGGATAAAGTGGGAGTACAGGGGGTAGGAGGAGGAGAAATGAGATGAAAACATAAGAGAATGAGATGGTTGAGTTGGGGAAGGGACAGAGAGGGAGAACAAGGAAAGAGATATCTTGAAAGAGGGAGCCATTATGGGGTTAGAGAGAAACCTGATGCAAGGGAAATACCCAGGAATCCACAAGGATGACCTCAGCTAAGACTCCAAGCAATAGTAGAGAGGGTGCAAAAAGTATTGCATTCTTTTCTGTTGCATCTGTTTAACCCTGTGAAGCTGTGTTACTTTGCTTGTCTATAACACCTGATTAGTTTAATAAAGAGCTGAATGGCCAATAGCAAGGCAAGAGAAAGAATAGGTGGGGCTCCCATGCAGAGAGAAAAAAAGAGGAAGAGGAGAGAAGATGCCAGGGGCCAGCCCCCCCACCCCTCCCACAGTCAGACATGGAATAAGATTTGTTGTAGATGGTTTTCCAGGCCCATTGGAGCCCAAGGTTTGTACCTGGACTGTGGCAGCTTTTGTTCCCCAAAGAAATGAATCAGACCCTTATATTAACTTCATACTGTTTGTCCCATGTCTCAAGCACATTACTAGCTAGCTCTTTCATCTTAATTCAACCCATTTTTTGTAATCTACTAATCTACCTGCCACGTGGCCCAGCCCATGGCACACCTGTATTTCTTACATGTTTCTTCTTCTTGGGGGGAAGGGGTCAGATGGAGACTGACTAACTCCACCCTCCTTCTACCTGTCTGTCCTCTGATCCTCCACCCACTTCTACGGCGCTCCACATAGGCCAAACCAGTTACTTTATTTATATCATACAGAGAACATTTCCACCACAAAGATTGCATAGTTTTGTACATAATTCCTTCATATTTTATTTACATTTATTGTTCAGTATTGGTGTTCCAACCCAGGGCATCATGCATGTTAGTCAAATTATTCCTAAGTTTCAACTCATAGATTTTATCTCCTTAAAACTATTTTATTATTTTATGTGTTTGTCTGAATGTGTGTCTGTATATAATCATGCTTGTGCCTGGTACCTATAGAGACCCAAAGAAAACATTTACTCCCCTAGAATTGGAATTACAAATAGTTATTAGTCACTATGTGGGCACTGGAAATTGGACTAAAAGCTTCTGGAAGGGCAGCTAGTGCTCTTAACAGCTGAGACATCTAGCTTTCAATATGTAAAATTATGTTTGTTTATTTCCTTATGTGTGTGCAGTGTGCATCTGTGGAAGTCTGCCCTCCTCTTTAGCCATGTGAGTCCCAAGGAACAAACTTAGGTCATCAGGCTTGGCAGCAATCACTGAGCCATCTCAATGGCCTGATAGTATCTTTAAAACACGAAAAATGGAATAATACTGTGCATTATCTTCTTCAATGTTCTTGCTTCACTTAATATACAATGGACATTGAGTGTATTAGAATATACATATGGATCACTTTTGACACTTGTATTGTTTTCTACTGTGTAGGTGTAGAAATGTTAAATAGTCTCCTTTTGGTATGAATGTTGGTTACTGTCTTTCCTTAACATGACAGTGGTTCATATCAACACAAAAATCTACAGATTCTTAAGTCTCATACCAAACAGCATAGTACAATCATCTTTCTGTATTCCTAGGTTCTGTATCCATAAATTCAACCCATGAGATACCAACTCAACCACAAAACCTTCAAATAATAATCTATCCTGCCTGCAAGATGTGCTGAAACAGCCTGGCATGGTAGTACATTCCATTAATCCTAGCACATGAAAAGCAGAGGCAAATAGATTTCAGTGAGTGTGAGGCCAACCTGGTCTACAAAATGAGTTGCAGAACAGCCAAAGCTGTGACTACACTGAGAAATCCTGTCTTTAAAAATGGGAGAAAGAAAAAAAAACTATGCTGGGACAATAGAGATGCAGAAGTTGTAGGAGTAATCATTCAATGACTAGTCTAAATTGAGCCCCATGACATATGAGAGAGTCCATGTCTGACACTGTCTATATTAGCAGGAACTATAGGCTGGATAGCCCAGAGACCTATGATTGAAAAAAATGAATAAAATTATTTCTAATAATGTTCTGCTATACTCATATTCATAGCCTAGCTGATCATTAGGCTTCCTCTGGCAGTTAATGAGAGCAAATGCAGAAACTCACAGCGAAATATTAGGTGGAAAGAGAGCTCAAACTAGAGAGCTCCATTGGATCCCACCTCATGGAGTCAGGGAACCCCTGTGGAAAAGAGGAGAAGTAATGAAGGGTCCAGAGGGATCAAACATCAGGTGATTGTGACCCACAGAATCAACTAAGCAGGGTTTATAGGGGCTCACAGAGACTGAAGCAGCAATGTCAGAGTCTGCATTGGTCTGCACATGTGTTATGGTTGTTAGCTTGATGTTTTGTGAGACTCTGAACAGTGTGAGTAGAAAGTGTCTCTTACTCATTTACTTGCTTTTAGAACCCTCTTCCTCCTACTGAGTTACTTCACCCAGTCCTGATATGAGAGTTTGTGCCTAGTCTTACTGTATCTTTTATGCCATGTTTGATTGGTATCCCTGGGAGACTCTTTTCTGAAAGAAAAAAAAAAGGAGGACTGGATCCTGGAGAGAAGGAAGGTGTGGGGGATGCAGTGAGGAGTGATGGGAGAGGAAGCTGCAGTTGGTACTCCTGGTGTATGAGAAAAGAATTTTAAAAATCAAGACATGACAAGAAAGATGGCCGGAGGCAAAAACTCTACCCAGCTCAGAATCCACTTTTTGTAATACATATTTGTTTAAGAGGAAAGAATCTAAAATAAAATTGCAACACAAGAGTCCTCTGCTCAGAACAATTGCCTAGGGAAGGGTTTCTCCCAGGCAGCAGGCAGAGCTCATTACAAATTTCTTCCAAGAGATAATAAGGTTTCAAGGTTTCATCCTGATGTGAAGTTACCATTGTCATCCATGTGGTACTTAGTTTCACAGTCAAACAGGAAAAAAAATTAAAAAAAAAAACAGGTGTCAGGGAGGCTTGTACCACATTTCAGAACATTGGAGTAGCTCAGTCCAATTCTTTTCAAGGAGGCTCAGAAATAACATTCACAATGCTGTGGGTACTTTGCTGTGGATACTCCAGTATTTTTAAGATGCCAGATCCAGGAGAACAAAGGTTAATACAAGCACAGAGTGAAGGCACCTGAAGGGAGAGGTCATGTGTGTTATAATCAAAGGGCTAGAAAAGAGAAGCTACCAATGCCGGTAGAGCCCAGATGATTCCAATGGAATCCCCAGATGCTGGTTACGGAGCTTTTTTTTTTTTTCTAACCCTCCAAAACCTCTCATAATCTTACAAATTCATAGCCTCTTCTTCTTTATTATTGCACACACATGTATACAAATATACAAATGCAACCTGCTAAGCCTGAATAATGTTATTTATTTGTATGTTTTCAAGAGATCATTTGATATTAGATAATCAATTGGTTACTCATCCCTAAGGAAGACTATTTCTGCCACTCTCAACATTCTTATTTTCCTACAGTCCTTTGTGTAGGGTTGAGGCCTCGTGAATTTTTCCCCCTCCACATTAGTTTGTCTATTGTTGTTGTCCCTGTTCAGGTTATCTTTTGAGCAAATTATCTTAATGGAAGCTTAATCCAGAAAAAAAGGTGGGAGGGTCAGTAATGTGTTTGTGGCTTGCATAGCTGTATACCTAACCTTAAAACAATACACTTCCTTGTTGTGAATAAAATAAGCTTAGTCATTGCTACAAAGCAATTATTTGATGTCTTGAGGCGTGGTTGTTCCTGATCTATTTGCCCTTTCCTCTATTGTCTGAACTTGCCCTGTAATAAAAATAATAATGATGAGATAATTTAAACATAGAAGGCTCTCTGAGGTCTAGCTAAAACTTTGTTTTTAAGGAAAGGAGAATTGAAGAATGTCAAATAAAGTGCTGTCAACATATTAGCCATGACCTAAACTTGTCTGTGCATCTCATGGTGCTATGGCTTCTTATTTCTTAGTGCACAGAATTCTCACTATAGTCCAATGATCAGATGATGCAAACATCTGAATGGCTAGTGTTGAGTGATATGTATTTTTAAATAATGAAATTTATTTCAGAACAGATTTCATCTCAGTACAAAACTAAATGGAATTGTACAATTTCCCCTACCTTCAATACATTCACCCAGAGCCTCTTCCATACTTATCAATCCTAATCAGTGTGGTTCACTAGAACAATCAAGGAACCAACAAAGACACATAATCAGTTCAAGTGTATAGAGTAAATAAGGATTGCTGTGTGTTGTACATCGGGCATTGTTAAGAGAGAAAAATACTGTATGAAACATTTAAACACTTAAAGTTATAACTACAGAATTACAAAATAAGACTCAGAACACAAACAATGAAAAAAACATTCTTCTCCAGAGTCCAAGCAGGCAACTGCCATTTTCCTAAACTACTATAATTTCTACATTCTAAAGACTTATACTTATACCCACAGACAAGTATATAATCTCATACAAAATCAAAGAAGCTTCTTTTAGTAACATATGGAGACTATTACAGGGATCTATATCTGCTAAAAATGTAGAGAACAGTGTCTGTGTTGTACCCAAACCTAATTGATACTACACCAACAAAGCAAGTCCTACACCTAAGAAATTAGAGACAATTTTTTTTAAACTTTATTTTATTTATTTATTTGCCTTGGTGCTTGCCTGGAACTGGAACTACAGACAGTTGTTAGCTGCCATGTGGGTGCTGGGAATCGAACCCGGGTCCTCTGGAAGAGCAGACAGTGCTCTTAACCGCTGAGCCATCTCTCCAGCCCCAATTAGAGACAATTTTAGGAGCCAGAAGACCAGAATAGTGTCCTTTAGACATTACAGGAAAAATATATTCATGAACTTTCAAAAAAATGGTTACCTGAACATAGCCAATAGGATGACAGTACTAGTTGACAGGCTTACTAGGATGGGGTAAATTCGAGAAAGTTTTCTCTACCCTAAAGAGTTGAAGGTGATTAATGTCTGCTGAAAGAGAAAGAAAAAGTTTTCTCCAAGCACAAGCTCCCACATGAGCCACCCATTTCTAAGTGGTCAGCTCTGGACACATATACATATGGACAACAAAAAATTAGATCAGTAGGCTCAGTGTGTATAAAACAAATGGCTGAAAGGCACTTGAAAAATTGCTCAACATCTTTAGCCATCAGAGAAATGCAAATCAAAACAACTTTGAGAACACCTTACACTTCTCAGAATGGCTAAGATCAAAAATACAGATGACAGCTTATGCTGAAGAGGATGCAGAGCAAGGGGAACACTCCTCCATTGATGGTGGGAGTAAACTTGTACAGCCACTCTGGAATGCAGTATGGCGATTCTTCAAAAACTGGGAATTAATTTCCCCAATGACCCAGCAAAACCACTGTTAGGCATATACCCAAAGGACCACATTCGCACTCCAAAGGCATTAGCTCAACTATGTTCATAACAGCATTATTTGTAATAGCAAGAACCTGGAAACAGCCTAGGTGCCTCTCAACTTAAAAACAGATTAACAAACTGTGGTACATCTACATAATAGAGTACTACTCAGCAGTGAGAAAAATGATATCCTAACATTTGCAGGCAAATAGATGGATTTGGAGGTAGGTATCACAAGCCAAGAAAGATAAGCACAGGATATATTCACTCATTAGTGAACTTTAGACATAAAGCAAAAATAAAATAAAATAAAATAAAACGAGTTGCTCATTAGCTTGTATAGGATCATATACAGATTTTTACGGTTACATATAAGAATGATGTGTCTTTTAGGGCTCTCCAAATGTTGCCTTTGGTTGATCAGAAGTTTTTCCATCCAGCTGGGACTACAGTAAAATAATATCATTTATAATAATACAGAAAAATATAAGCCACCTAGAAGTAATTGAATTAAGCATAGGATAGTTCAACTTAACCTCTCCAGAGGTTTAAATAGAACATCAAGAGAAAAATTTTAAAGAATCTAACTATAATATTGATAAGTTCAAAGCTTTTCCATGGTTCTAGTATAGATGATTTGATATTGTTAAACTGTTAGTTCATCCAATAGACCCTTGTCATATTAATACCAGATTCAATGTAACACAAAGTTCAAAATAAATAATATTTGTGCTCAACGTTGTAATTGATAAATTTAAAAACTAGTTTGGAAATACAGAGATTCAAGAATAAAAAAAAAATCTAATGGAAATGATAAAGGCAATCCAAGATTTGAAAGAATTCTATAAAGAAAAACCTTGAAGAGGATTCAAACTGAAGTGAAGGTGGAGTTGCAAAACCCATCTTTAGAGATGACCAGATTCTGGTGCCTGATCACCCATCCAGAGAGTTGACAGGGTCAATTTCTAGAGTGTATTCTCAGACTCTCCCTAGCAGACAGGACTGGGGTTTGGCTGTGAAAGCTCTCCAGGCCACACCTAAAAGAGGGGACCTTGCACAGCTGGGCCCCGCCTACAGGGTGAACTGCATCATCAGAGAAAGACTGTGGATTTGAAATTCAGACCCATGTCCAGAGCAGAGTCAGAGATCCAGCAGACCCTTTGCTCAGAGGAGACAGGAGACACACAAGCCCTCTTGCCACAACTGACTAGCAGCTGCCTAATCGTGAACCACAGAAGCCATGGGCAGACGCCAGTGCAAAAATACATATAATATATAAAGAACAACAAGGCAACACCAGAAGAAACTGGTGGTTCTACAACTACAAGACCTTAACAGAGCAAAGAAGAGGGAACACAAGGAAACAACACCAAAAACACTTTTATGAAGATTATTGAAGCCTTCAAAGAAGATATTAAAAAATTCCCTTAAAGAAATAGAAGAAAATACAAACAAGTAATTGGAACAGATGAACAAATCCTGAAAAGAAAACCAAGAAAAGATAAACCAAAAAAATAAAAGAAACATTCCAGAAACTAAAAACTGAAATAGAAGCAATTTAAAAAGGCACAAAATGAGGCAAAGATGGAAATAGAAAATCTGAAGAAAAGAGCTGGAACTACAGATACAAGCATAATCAACAGAATCCAAGAGATGGAAGAGAGAATCTCTGAAGTGGAAGACTCAGTAGCAGAAATAGATACATCAGTCAAAGAAAATACTAAAACCAAAAAAGCCATAATACAAAATGTTCAGAAAATCTGGGACACCATGAAAAGACCTAACTTGAGAATAATAAGAATAGAAGATGGAGAAGAATACCAGCTCCTTGGTGTGTGTGAAATGAGCTTAGTCATTGGTGGAGAGCACTCCATTCCTTGAGACATTGTCCCTGACCTAAGGCCTAGACATTTCCATTAATAAGAAGGGTAATAGTAACACAAACAGCAGTGTTGGAGTGTCAGCATGCTTCAGCCATGCCCCTGCCCACAGAGTGTGCTCTCAGGGCACTCCCCTGGGCGTGTCTACATGCTCACCCTTCCTTTAAAGGGAGATAATACCTGGCAGTGACTCTCTCTTCCTCTGCTCCCTTCCTTCTTTTCTCTTTCTCTCCTTTCATTTCTCCCTCCCCCACCCTTCCTGGATATCCAGATTTCCCAATAAAACTCTAAATGGCATCCTAAGCTTGTTTCATCTTTCCATGTGCAAAGCACTAACAATTAGAATGGCTAAAGTTGTGGAAAGGAGTTTTTCAGTTAATAAAATTTATACTAAAGCAGGTTTCATTTCACAGCAAAGGTAACTGGAATAGTACAATTCCCACACCCACCTTCACGCTCCACCTTCCCTACACTCAGTCCTTATCAGCGTGATTCACTACAACAATCAAGGAGCCAAAAAAGCACATCACCAGTCCAAAGTTCACAGAATCTATGATGTTTACTCTGTATTGTACATTTGTGTATTTTTTTTTCTTTTGAGATAGTGTCTCACATAGCTCAGGTTAGTCTTAACCCCATTCTGTTACCAAGACCCCTAAAATGTCTTGATAGTTCTACTTCCCTCTCCCAAGTTCTAGTAGCACAAGCTTGTACCCCCAAGGGCAGGTTTATGTGGTCTGGGGGATCAAAGCTTTGTGCATGCTGGGGAAAAACTCTACCAAATTAGCTACAATCAATCCTCACATAGATTCTTAACTACTTTAATATAGTATATACTGTAATATATATTTATCATTATATGTGATGGATTCATTTCCCTAAACTCTGTTCTCCCATCTCCAGAGTCCTTGTCAACAAATGCTGTATTTACTATCACTCCAGATTTGCATTGCCCAGAATGTTAAACAGTTGAAGATATGTGGTCCTCTCAGTTTGGATCTTTCACTTTGTAATAGTATAAGTTCCATACTTCCCCATAATTCACTTCTTTGACATAAAGTGAGATTACATTGTATGGATATACTTAGGTTGTTTATTCATTATCCTATTAAAGGGTTTTTACTTTAGTTTGTATTTTTTTGTGGTATGTTTAAGAAGAAAAGTCCAATAGATAAGCAATCCAGAGTATTTTGCACCTTATTTTACCTGCCTTATGTATTCATGTCTCTGCTGTATAGTTGTGTGCATCAAGCATATCAGCATCTGTTGCAATTGTCACAAGAACAAAATGAAGTTCTTCTGTGGGTGCCCTTGTTGATTGGAGTATATAATACAAAGAATGATACTGATGCCAGGCACTGGTGGCACATGCCTTTAATCCCAACACTCAGGGGGCAGAGGCAGCCAGATCTCTGTGAGTATGAGGCCAGCCTAGTCTACAAAGCAATTCCAGGACAGCCAAGGTGACTCAGAGAAACTCTGTCATAAAAAAAAAAAAATGTTACTGAGCTGAGGATGTGAGTGTGGACCAAGCAACATGAGTGAACCTTGGAAAGTGTATTATAGTGGGTGGAAATAAGCAGAAAGAATAAACCAATACCTGCTCATAGCACAGTCAGGAAGTTAGCCACTTCCATTTTTCTGCCCAGAAACCCTTAAACAATTCTTGCCTGATTAACTTCATGTTAATTCCTCGAACACTTGAGCAGGAAACAAAACATAACTTCAGTCTTTAGTGATAATTTTAGTAGAATAGTGATGTGCTATGTGGAATAAAGATCTCATAACCCCACTAGAAAAATCTGTGTCCTAATCCTTGTAACCTGAATGTATGAATACATTTCCTTTTTTTAATTTATTTTGTATTTATCAAGAAAAACAGTAAAATGAATTTAAAATGCTGATAAGTTAACAATAACTATAAAGAAGATAAAAATCATAAGCATGACTTATCAAGGGTGATAATGCAAATAAGATTGTTACACATATATTTACTTTGTGTTCAGCTTTCCCTCTGAATTTTTTTTCCATCCCTGTATATCCCCATTCAAGGTCGCTCTCCCCTCCTGCCACATCAGGTCATTTTTTCTTCTCCACAAATCCCCTTCCCCTCCCTGGGCAGGCAGTAGACAGTCCTATGGTCCCACTGACCAAATAATGCTTGGATCAGTCTCCACTCCTGGCAAATCCAGTTTTGTCACCCCTCCCTCAAGAGTGAGTCAGGTGTTCCTATAGTTGTAGTGGGATCCGAAGGGTCAGTCCAGGTTGTTTCTGATCTTAAGCTGTTCAGTGGTTGTGGTTTGCAGCTTGGGCATGCTTGGCTTTTTTTCTTGTTTGTTTGTTTAGAGACCACTAATGAGTGAGTACATCCCCTGCTTATCTTTCTGAGATTGTGATACCTCGCTCAGGAGGATATTCTCCAAATCCATCCATTTGCCTGCGAATTTTAGGATATCATTTTTTCTTACTGCTGAGGAGCATTCCATTGTGTAGATGTACCACAGTTTCTTAATCCATTCTTCAGTTGAGGGACATCTAGGTTGTTTCCAGGTTCTTGCTATTACAAATAATGCTGCTATGAACATAGTTGAGCTAATACCTTTGGAGTGTGAAGGTGCCTCTTTAGGGTATACACCCAGAAGAGGTATTGCTGGGTCCTTGGGGAGATTGATTCTGAGAAAACGCCATATGGCATTCCAAAGTGGATGAACAAGCTTACACTCCCACCAACAATGGAGGAGTGTTCCCCTTGTTTCGCATCCTCTCCAACATAGGCTGTCATCTGTGTGTTTTATCTTAGCCAATCTAACAGGTGTTAGGTGGTATTTCAAAGTTGTTTTGATTTGCATTTCTCTGATGGCTAAAGATGATGAGCACTTTTTCAGGTGCCTCTCAGCCATTCGTAGTTCCTCTGCTGAGAATTCCCTTTTTAGATCTGTACCTGATTTTTTGATAGGGTTGTTCAAGGTTTTGGGATCTAAATTCTTGAGCTCTTTATATATCTTAGAGATCAGTCCTCTATCACTTGTAGGGTTGGTGAAAATCTTTTTCCATTCTGAAGGCTATCGTTTTGGCCTATTGACAGTGTCCTTGGCTTTGCAGAAGCTTCCTAGCTTCAGGAGATCCCACTTATTGATTGTTGGTCTTAGTGTCTGTGCCACTGGTGTTATATTTAGGAAGTAGTCGCCTGTGCCAATTTGTAGAAGTGTATTTCCCACTTTCTTTTCTATCAAGTTCGAAGTGGCTGGGTTTAAGTTGAGGTCTTTGATCCACTTGGATTTGAGTTTTGTGCAGGGTGACAGGCTCTGATATATTTGCATTTTTCAACACACTTCCATCCAGCTATGACAACACCATTTGTTAAATATACTATCTTTTTTCCATTGAATGTTTTGGGCCTCTTTGTCAAAGATCAGGTGTTCATAGGTTTTTGGGTTAATATCTGGATCCTCAATTCTATTCCATTGGTCCACAAGTCTGTTTTTATGCCAGTACCAGGCTGTTTTTATTACTGTAGCTCTATAGTATAGCTTGAAGTCAGGGATGG
>PVIH01027135.1:0-17491 GCA_004025045.1 Sigmodon hispidus | reverse complement strand
AGAGGCCCAAAACATTCAATGGAAAAAAGATAGTATATTTAACAAATGGTGTTGGCATAACTGGAAGGAAGCGTGTAGAAAAATGCAAATAGATCCGAGCCTGTCACCCTGCACAAAACTCAAATCCAAGTGGATCAAAGACCTCAACTTAACCCCAACCACTTTGAACTTGATAGAAGAGAAAGTGGGAAATACACTTTTACAAATTGGCACAGGCCACCACTTCCTAAATATAACACCAGTGGCACAGGCACTAAGACCAACAGTCAATAAGTGGGATCTCCTGAAGCTGGGAAGCTTCTGCCAAGCCAAGGACACTGTCAATAGGACAAAACGACAGCCTACAGAATGGGAAAAGATTTTCACCAACCCTACAAGTGATAGAGGACTGATCTCTAAGGTATATAAAGAGCTCAAGAATTTAGATTCCAAAACCTTGAATAACCCTATCAAAAAATGGGGTTCAGATCTAAAAAGGGAATTCTCAGCAGAGGAACTACGAATGGCTGAAAGGCACCTGAAAAAGTGCTCATGATCTTTAGCCATCAGAGAAATGCAAATCAAAACAACTTTGAGATACCACCTAACACCTGTTAGATTGGCTCTGATAAAAAGCACAGATGACAGCCAATGCTGGAGAGGATGCGGAGCAAGGGGAACACTCCTTCATTGTTGGTGGGAGTGTAAGCTTGTTCAGCCACTTTGGAATACAGTATGGAGGTTTCTCAGAAAATTGAGACTCAATCTCCCCAAGGACCCAGCAGTACCACTTCTGGGTGTATACCCTAAAGAGGCACAGTCACATTCCAAAGGTATTAGCTCAACTATGTTCATAGCAGCATTATTTGTAATAGCAAGAACCTGGAAACAACCTAGATGTCCCTCAACTGAAGAATGGATTAACAAACTGTGGTACATCTACAGAATGGAATACTACTCAGCAGTAAGAAAAAATGATATCCTAAAATTCACAGGCAAATGGATGGATTTGGAGAATATTCTTCTGAGCGATGTATCACAAACTCAGAGAGATAAGCAGGGGATGTACTCACTCACTAGTGGTCTCTAAACAAACAAACAAGAAAAAAAGCCAAACATGCCCAAGCGGTAAACCACAACCACTGAACAGCCTGGCATCAGAAACACCCTGGACTGACCCTTCAAACCCCAGTTCAACTATAGGAACACCTGACTCACTCTTGAGGGAGGGGGGACAAAACTGGATTTGGCCAGGAGTGAAGACTGATCCAAGCATTATTGGGTCAGTGGGACCATAGGACTCTCTGCTCCCTGCCAAGGGAGGGGATGGGGAGTTGCAGAGAAAAAAAATGACCAGATGTGGTGGGAGGGGGAAGAGACCTTGAATAAGGATATACAGGGATGGAAAAAAAAATTCAGAGGGAAAGCTGAACACAAAGAAAATATATGTGTAGCAATCTTATTTGCATCTCCTCCCTTGATAAGCCATGCTTATGATTCTTATCCTCTGTATAGTTATTGTTAACTCTTCCGCATTTTAAATTCTTTTTACTGTTTTTTTTGATAAATACAAAATAAAGAAGGAAAAAAAAAGAGATTAAAGCACGTTTTATAATCCCACATAATTGTGTGAGCATTCCAACCTTCTGCAGGATAATGGGCCCAAAGTCCTTTGCAAAGTTGGGGAGATGGGCAGAGATCAAGGAGCTGCTTAGTTCAAGAAAGTTAGATGCCCTAGCAGTCTCACCCTTGTGCTGAAGGCCTTGAAACTTCAAAGAGACTTTCTGATTGTTGGGAAGCAGGATTCTGGTGATATAAGATCACTTCAAAAAGTCACTCACTTAGATGAGATGGAACCATACAGGTTTTCTTTTTCCCTTAGACTTTTTAATCTGTATTTTAGAAGATCCTGTTGTGAGGAAATTTTCTCTCCCATGACAATTCCCACCTGTCACTCCCCTCTGAAAACTTTATTCCCATCCCAGGATACAACGATATATTTCATAAGTCTTAAACATCTCTTGATCCAGTCCTGTTGACAACCAAGATCAACCATTATAAGTGGCTTCCCCATTGTATTCAGCAGAGCTGCTTAGTTATGTATATATAATTTATTATAGCAGCCTACATGCTGTGGTCCAGCTAATCCAACAATGACTGTATTGCAATGGAAAGTCCAAGAATCCAATAGCTGTTAAGTCCATGTCTCAGATGGTATTAGAAGTCTCAAGAAGTAGATTCTAAGGCTAGTGTAGGAATGGACGTGCCAGCAGAGTAGGAGCAAGCAGGCAAAGAGCAAGAGTTTCCTTCACCCATGTATTATGTATAGACTTCTACCAAAAAAATGTAGCCTAGATTTAAGGTGGAATCTTCCTACCTCAAATGATTCAATCAAGAAAAAATCCCTTGCCGGAATCCTCAGTCACTGGGTTTTAGTTAATTCCAGACAACCAGAATATTCATCACTCTTGGGAACTGAAAAAATGGTTCAGCAGTTAAGAGTGCTTGATGCTCTTCCAGAGGACCTGAGTTTTGTGCACAACACCCTGATAAGTGGTTCATATGATAGATGCCTTTAACTCAAGATTTGATCTCTTATCTTTCTCCCACAAAAGCAAATACCAAGTTAAAAAAAGTAGCGTGGAGAAGGTTGTTGCTGTTGGGGGAGGAAGGTGACTCTCAGAACTACTAAGTCCTGTGATTTTCCACGTCATAGAAATGGAAAGTTTTTCACATAGAAATTTCTGCCACACTTGCATGGTCCATATCATCTCTGAACACTGTCCTTTCTGGGTACCTATAGGCAGACATTCTGTAAACTTGATCATGTGTCCAGGGTAGTGGGCACCTAACTTCCTGTCCATTTCTCCTTTATGGCTGTATCTCTCTTCTCCATCTTTTCCATTCCTTTTGTTTGAGGAGTCTGGATCCTGAATTATCCTTCTGTTTCCAAGTAGACTCACCCATACCTAGCCAATTAGCAAATCCTATACTCTTGGTTATTATGATTGGTTCAAAGATGGTCATATGACTGAGTCTGGGCTAGTAAGTATCAGTCTTGGAACCTCAGGCTATTGCTATAGAAAAGTGTATACAGAGTGATTAGAAACTTCCTGGAAAAAGGATTCTTGATCTGAGTTCATGAATAGATTTTTTTCGTAGTTAGTTTCCTGTCTGTGGTAGTTAAGCTCCATCTTAGCTTGATTCAGACAGACAACTTTGGATATGTCTGTAGTGTTTCCAGAGATAAGTACATCATGAGGGCTCTGACTAATCAATGGAGTACTCCCTTGATGGAATCACCATATGCTGGCATTATTGGGAGGTAGTGAAAAGTGGGAAGAAGGCCAAGTGCAGGACTCTAATAAAGGGAGTCATTAGGGGCTAGGTCATCCCTGGCCCCTTCCTGGATTCCCTCTGTGCATCTTGAGTTCTCTTTCACACTCTCCATATCTTGAGTGACAGATGCTTCGGAAACCATGAACTACATAAATCCATCCTTCTTTCCGTTATTCTAGAGGATGTTTTGGTCATGGCTACACAAAAGTGACAAACACACTGTCTAAATATATGAAATTAATATCACTTATGCAAACACAGAGGGGAAAGATGGGGAAAGGGAGGGAGGGAGGGAGGGAAGAAGGAAGAGAGAGAAAAAGTAGTGAGTCAGAGACTCATATTACCGAAGTGGTTGACAGCTCTCTTGTTTAAGGAGATGCTAAATGAGAGGGGCACCTTCATAGGACAGAACTGTTTTAGAGATGATGTATCCAGATGACATCACTGATACTAGACTCGGAAATGCCTGAAGTTATGATGAACTTGAAACTTTGTGAGCTAGAAACTTCCCATATTTTGATATAGGACCCAAGTCTTGTCCTGTGATCACAGAGGTTATCATTGACATAACTAGTACAAGGACATGGATTCATTTGTACATTTGGTACCTGAGGGCAGGGCCCAGGTCTGTGAGTGAGCTCGACAGCCAATAGATTCCTGCACCCCTTTTTGCCCAATCCTGGAATGCCAAAATGTGGTGCATCTTGCTTATGTAGGTTTTTCTTTAAAGCACCTCCCTTCCCCTCAGGACTGCAGGGTTGTTAGCTTTCTGCTGCATGGGAACAAGGCTATCGACTGGGTTTCTTTGGAACCTGTATGCAACAATAAAACCCTCATGCATGTTACAGCGTGTCCAACTCCGTGGTGGTCGTTGGGAATTTCTAGACATGGGCATAATGCTAGTACAAGGGAGGTGTCAGTGGTGAGTGTCGAGGAAGCTGGGCCACTCTGAGCATTCTGAACAGGCTGCAGAGCAGAGCACACAGGCCCAAGGGCCATTTGGTGTAGGTCACACCTACCCTTGCTGAGATGCCAGGGTGCATTCTGCAGCTGTGCAGGGGCCCAACCATGGTTGCTACTTGGTTCTCTCTGTGTGTGTGTGTGTGTGTGTGTGTGTGTGTGTGTGTGTGTGTGTGTACGTGCACGTGCACATACACGTGTGCTCTCAAATAGTCTCCACACAACTAAGGTAGAGAAGACCACCTGAATGAGGACTTCAGCTGCTGTGAGAATTAGCCAATCTCTGCCCCATACTCGGTTTCTTAGCTATCCCATACCTTCCCTGAGAGCTTGAGTCTCTTTGCAGCCACACATGTGGACTGGGCTTCACATATCAACAAAATATCACAGGACCTCCTCTCCAGCAGGCACTTCTGAGGGCTCCTGCTGTAATGAAGACGACGTCTCATGCAGCCTTTATGAGAGGCTCTTTGGTGGCCTTTCATCTTTCAACACTAGTCATGGGGTCACTTGGTGACACACAGGGAAGGACAGAGACACTTTCTCTTAGGGACTCTCTGTTCTAATGGAAATAAACATGCACAGAGTTAGTGCACCTAGTATGTATAACCCATATTTTCTATACCATGAGGTTAATAGTCAGGGATACATGAGAGGGAATAATGGTGGTGTGTGGGAGAGGAGCTAGTTTAGATGGAGAAGTCACAACAGAACTTTCTGAGAGGACTGTATTTGAGTATTTAAGATGAGATATAGTTACTGGGGCAAAGGCTGAGGAAGAATGTTCTAGGCTTCAGGACTAGTATATGCAAATATCCGGAACAAAATTAAGCCGAAGATTTTGTGACAAAGAAATATGAATATGTCTGAACTATCATAAGCGAGGGGAAGAGGTAGAGATGAAACTGGAAAGCAACATAGACCAGCTTACCCCAGGCCTGGTTATCATGCTACAGAGTGTAAATGTTCCCACTTTGATGGAAGTTATTGAGAGAGTCTGTAAACAAAAGACATTTAAAGAAATGACTTATCTTTTTTGAAACATCCCCGTTTGCTACTTTTCTGAAGCTGTGACCTAATATATGACAAACAGCTTTAAAGGATTTATTTGTCTCACATTTCTCATGGGTTTAGTTCATGGTTACTTGACTCGAGGCAATTGGGCAGGGATCATCATGGCAGCAGCGGCACCCATGGGAGAACTGATCCGGAAGAAGGGAACATGGTATAATAAGGGGCAAGGATAATATTTTAAAACTTTTACCCAACTGTCTGCTTCTAAGTCCCAACTTCCAAAGTTCCTAGACCCTCCCACATGTTAGGAACTAGCCTTTAAATACATGAGCCTCAGCAGGGGTTCTTTATATTCAGCTTAAGAAATTGACCCGTCATATATCGAGAATACATTGCCATGACCTGGACTATCATGAGGATTATTAGCATGATGTGGGTCAGGGAGGACAATGGTATGCTCATAGCAGAGAAAGGTACCTTACCTTTCTTCTTAGCTTCCTTCCTATCTGCCTCCCAGTTCTCCTTTAACTTTGGCTCTCTGCACGGGTTTGAGATCCTTCTCTAGGCTAGGTGAGTCAGATGCTAGGTCTCAGACATCCCATAGGAGCATACTTCATGAAGGGATGCCCTGAAACTAGCATCTGGATCACAACCTTTATTAGGCAGCTAGTACTTCAACTCACCCACTAGTCATGTCTGAGGGAGACACTAATAAAATCACAATGGTGAAGCCTTGGTTCACAACATTCACAGTCAGCAAGTAGGGTCCTTAGTTCAATTTGCATAGCAGTATTCTTTGGTAGCTTAATTCATTCCAGTTGTACATTAATTACAGGCAGCTGAATAGTAATTAACAAATCACTATGTCACTCCTTTGCCCTTAGGAAGACCCTCATTAATTCCAGTCTGTAAGGCTAGTGCATTTTGCCCAACGCAACCTCCACCCACCAATTCTTTTTCTTTTCACATGCTCTTGACTTATAATCCAAATACAAAAGTCATGCATTTTTTAATACCTCCTCATCTGTTTAGGCACTAAAGCATTCATGATATTATACAGTCCCTTTCACCAGTGTTTATTCATTACGCATTTTCTATCTTCATGTTTGGTGATGTCCTTACCAATAAGCCATTGGCTTTGGAGGCTGTTAAGACCCAGTCTAGAGCCATCTTCAGGACTAAAGAAGACTTCCATAGAGGTGTTTGTGCTTCTCTTGTCTTCTAATAAGAGGAACTAGTGATGTTCCCCCTTTGATAGTTTCCTGAGGCTGTATAGCTGCTGATTCCTCCTTTCTTCTGTTTCTATGTACTGTACCCTCCTCAGGAAGTGTTACTTCTCATTTCCTCTTGCTAGGAAGGGGAAATGGTTCCATAGGCTCTTGTGTTTCAATGTGTGGTCCCCAGTTGGTGGTGATATTTTGAGGAGGCTGTGGGCCTGGCTAACAAGAATGAGTCATTAGGGATGGACCTATGCTGGTTATAGCCCAGCTCAACTTGCAATCCCATCTGTGGGACTTTGAATAAGAATGGCCCGCACTGGCTCTTATAGTTAAATGCTTGGCAATCAGGAAGTGGTGCTATTTGAGAAGGAGTAGAAGGTATGACCTTGTTTGAAGAGGTAAGTGTGTTACTGGGTCTGAACAGTGAGCTTTTAAAAGTCCAAGCCAGGCCAGAGCCTCTCTTTCTTTTCATGCTGCCTGCAGATAAGCATGTAGGACTCTCAGTTACTTCTCCAGCACCATGTCTGCCAGCATGTCACCATGCTTCATGCCATGATAATGGACTGAACCTCTGAAACTGTAAGCCAGTGCCAATTAAATATTTTCTTTTGTAGGAATTGCCACAGTTGTGGTGTCTCTTCACAGCAATAGAATTCTAAAACAGCATTTTGATCCTTGGCTTCCTGGTTCTGCACTGCATGAGGGGCTCTGATTGTTCTTGTCATCCTGCCTTCCCTACTATGATGGACTAACTGAACCTGGGAATTCAATAATTTTAAGCCTCAGATCCTTCTTAGAATAAGCAGCCCTCATAAACATGATTCCAGTTTAACTCCCCCCCCCAACTTCTGGTTCTGAATTGAAACCTGGAGTCTTCTTCCTGCTAAGCAAATGCTCTACCACTGGGCTGCATCCCATGGTGTCACACCCTTTTATTTTGAGACTTTTAAAAAACTTATTCAAGCTAGCCTTGAACTTGCTCAAAAACCTAGGTTGGCTTTGAAATCATGGACTTTCTTAGCCTTCTATTCGGATTACACAAGGTATTTGAGGGAATGGAAATTCTGCTCTCCTGCTTCTCAAACTCTGGTGTCCTTGAGCAAAGTTCCACAAAGCCTGGAGCCTAGGTTACTAGGGAACATCTGAAAAGTGATAATTGTACATTATCTACCATACCCTGAAGAACTGAAATGCTAGGTGAGAATGAGTTTTGCAAACATAGAGGGTCTTATAAATGAGAGGAGCAAGCTGCTAAACACAGCTTCCTGCTGGTGAGGTCTCTGCTTATTTACAAGCCTGGGTGAACATCTATGTTTGAGTTTAGAAGAGACCAAACATAGCCTCTTTTGCTCCTTCACAAGTTCACAAGAACCTGAACTTCAGATGTGGGAGCCTGTGTGAGGAATTCAACCCCTGCCGAGAGTGTCTGGGTAGTGCTGTAGTGAGGAGGTGTCTGTGTGCAAACACATGACCACTCAGACCAATACTCAGCAAGCTATCTTGCCATGGTGACACACAGCTAATTTAGCAGTGTCCCCAGGGAGTGTCAGGCAACAGTTCCAAATTGTTTATGGTGACACTAGACAAGTAGTCATACAGCACCTGCACTTAATTTGTGAGAAATGTCTGCACTATAGACAATGCAAATCCAGCTTTCCCTGGAGGGATGTTCATGCAAGGAGATAGTATCCACTCAGAGAATAGATAGACTGTATGTGTAGCTCACCAAAAAGTGAAAAGAATAGACAATAACAACCAAAAAAATCTTTTAGTAGGATCCTTTATTATGATGGAAATAGAAAGGAGACAGTTAAGATTCTGCTGCAGTTTTGGTCATGGGATGTCTTATTGAGCAGGACATGTCTAAGGCAGACCCTTCATTATAGGCACCCTGTATCTTGGAGAGTCTGGAGACTCAATCGATACACATACCCAGGGCTCTGCTGTGTCTCTGCACATGGAGTGGCCTTTTTTAAAGCTTCATTTGACTTTACTGGCTTAGCTTAGTGTTTCTGTTGTGTTGAATTGGGTTGTAGATGCTAGAAGCACAAGGGTGAGCTGCCTTATGGGATATCTGTGAGGGTCTCTAAGGCTGGATTATCTTGGGGAATGAGAATGGACCTTAACTCAACATTTTCTGAAGTGGGGTTCACTGGATACTGGTTCTGAGACTTATTCTAAGAAGGGGTTCCTAGGTTGTAGAAATTTGGAGAACAATCAGTGAGTTGTATCTTCCTGGCAAGGGTAACATCCTTCAGGGAAGGCCCAAAGACGTCTTTAATATAAACCAGCTCAGCTCAACTTGATTCAACCCACTCTTTCCCATTTTAAGTTACTCTCTCTCCCTCCCTCCCCCCATGTGTGTGTGTGTGTGTGTGTGTGTGTGTGTGTGTGTGTGTGTATGAGAGAGAGACGAGAGAGAGAGAGAGAGAGAGAGAGAGAGAGAGAGAGAGAGAGAGAGAGAGAGAGAGATGAACACAATGCTTGTAGTGGCTTGGAAACTGGAGTTATAGGGAGTTGAGGACCATCTGATGTGGGTGCCTGGATCCAAGCTTGTGACACCAGGAAGAGCTGAAAGTACTCTTGATGACAGAGGAGTTATCTCCCTCACCCCTCCCATGTTTTCTTGATGCAGACTGTAACAAAATGTAGTGGGTTCAATCCTGATGAAAACAAATCCAGACAGACATGAACACACAACACATGAGGTTGTGGAGAAACATCTATTGTCTATATCAGGTGAGGAGACAACAAGTATTTCTAGAGCCATGTTCTCCTGGACAAGGGGAATGTGTGGATTAGACTCCAGAAGCCTGTACACAGACATATAAGAAAACACATTAGGGGTGACCATGTTTCTGAGTATGTTCGGTTTAAGGTCATATTTTAAGAACATTGCTGATATATTTTTGGGTAAGCTTTGATAAAGGTCGTAGAGTATATAATTGAAGGTTAAAGTGGCAAGTGGAATGCCTGTGAGCATGTACAGCCTTATCACTGACATCTTAAAGCTTTAGTTAAATATAAAGAAAAGGACACTCTAAAGGTGATTGATGTAGAAGTTTGCACCTAAAGGTGCCTGCCTTACTTGGCAGCTCACAGAAACATCCCACTGCCTCTGCTCACTCTGGCCATGGAGGGGAACACTTTATATGGATTCTTACTCTGAAAAGGCTCCCTGGGATTCCAGACACACAGTAGTTATGTAAGTAGTTGCGTTTTGGAAGGCCTGTATGCAGTCCTATGCTTGATGACAGGGACACATAAGCAAAGACAGACTTTGCCATCAGTGTGCAGGGAGCACACACCCCATGAAGTTCCTCATTCCTAGGATACAGAATCACTAGAACCAGATGTTTGGCAATTGCGTTTGTCAGCTTGCCATTACTACCACAAATGTCTAAGGCTGATTTACAAAGAGACAAGCTCTACCTTGGCTAGCATTCTAGGGGTACCAATAATAGTGGGACCAGATAATGAGGCTAAAAGCCTATCTCATGAACAAGTATTAAAAAGGAGTCAGGAGGAGGCTGAGACCCCTTTGAGGATATGACTCTAATTGCTGAAAGACCTCCCATGAAATCTTATCCACTTAGAGGTTTCATCACCAACCAAAAGCACTTTCCTGGGGACTAGGTTATTATGACATGAACCCTTGATGGACTGCTGATCCTCACAGACCTCTAAGCCAGGAAGAATGTTTCAGTGAAGTGGGAGAACCACTATGGCCTTCTAGGGATGGCCCAGCTGTACTTTAGGATAGTGGGTTGAAATTCCCAGGATCTTGTACATCAGCTCACATATAACTTCTACAGGTGGCCTTTCTCCCTGATGCCTTTTTGAGATACCCTGTGCCATTCAGCTCTATGCAGGCTCCTGGGCTTTGTGTTTGCATGCATGCCTACTAGAATGTCCTCTGAACTTTGCATTGCTAACTCATGTCTTACCTTCTCAGTGCAGCTGCTATCTGCTTCACCTGGTCATCAACTCTTTCTCTCCAGGCAATGACATTGATTTCTCTGGTAATCCCTTCTTTTCCTTCAGCTTGCTTATGCCTGGAATTTATGTTTGGGTCCAGAGTATAGGCATGTGGTCCAAATCTGGCCAATTAATATTTTACCTCTCTGATCCCTACAACAGCATGTGACTTAGGCCAGGCCAGAGAGAAGGCCTTTCTCCCTGTTCTGTTAGAAGGCCCAGGGGAGAAACTCTGGCTTCATGGTTGATGTAAGTAAGCAGGGAGAGGGAGAAGTGAGACAGTGATGGGGAGGAAATAAGATTTCTGGTTACTGCTGCGAGTATCCTGATGCAAGGGGCACCCTTGGGAGCAAGCAACTTTAGCACATGCCAGTATGGCTGGAGGGTCAGGAAGCTGAGTATTGACACAGCAGCTTCTGCTCATTGTTATCAGTTGATGGCATCTGCTAGCTGTGTTAAATACAGACTCCCTCTGTGCTGTTTGCTTTCTGCAACAGCTTATCAAGCACCTGTGAGGAGATGCTGCTTTTAGAAGGACATGTTGGGGCTGGTATTAGCTGAACTCAAATGCCCAATGTAAGAGATGGGCTGGCCTGGGTCAGGGTTTCCCAGACCTCACACTCACCCTCTTGCTGCTCTGCCCTCCGTATCTGTCCTCTTAGCATCTTCTTCTGATTTGCTTCCTGTTGCCATGGTAAACACCATGACCAAAAGCAACAGGGAGGAAAGGGTTTATTGTATTTTAAGGCTTATAGCCAAAGAGAAGCCAAGGCAGGCACTGAAGGCAGGATAGGAGCTCCAACAGGGCAAGAACTTGAAGCAGAAATCATGGAGAAGTGCTGTTTGTTGGCTTGTTTCCTCTGGCTTGCTCAGTGAGCTTTCTTCTGTAACCTAAGCTTATCTGCTTAGGGATGATGCCACCCACAGTGGGCTAATCCTGCTTACATTAAGTAAAAATTAATGTCTCCCAGCCACAGCCACAGATCAATCTGATTAAGACAGTTCTACAGTTGAGGTTTCCTCTTCCCAAGTGACTCTGGGCTCATTTCAAGTTGACAAGTGAAGTTAACTGTGACATACCTGTTGTACCTGTGCCACCTGGCTGGTCTTCATTATTCATGACAGTGCTGCCTCCCAGTCTGCTTTCTTTATTGTCTTCATACTTTTCTACCAAGTTTAATGTTTGTGTCTTGTGTGAAAATAACCACTACTTCCAAAGCGTTTGCATTGCTAAGAGAGATTTACCTCCAGCAAAGGAGGCAGGACACTGATTTCAGGTCCTGATGTGTGGTAGTCTTCAACATGCCTTGGAACATGGGAATAGGTGATACTCCTTTTTGTCTCCTTGTGTCAAGGACCACACAGGCAGCTAAGCAACAAGAGATACTAAAGGAATTTGGTCAATGAACTAGACTGCTGTTTTATTGCCCCATTGCCCCAACTCTAGGAAACAGAACAAAAGAAAAAAAAGAAAATCAACATTACACAACATAGTGTTTTGTTAAAGATTAAAAATGTTACTTCTCTAATCAGCTTCTGAAATTGCTTTAGAGATACTATCATTGGGACCAATGTGCGCCAGGCAGTACTTAGTAAAGCCATGCTACTCAGACCTCATTTGCCTAAAGCTGCCACTCAATGGAGCAATCTGTGAAGAACACCTAGGCTATCCCCCGAGTCCTGTGTACATTTGGAAAATTAATTATAGCTCTCTTATACGCATCATAAAAGTGATGCACAGGGCCATCAGCTTGCTTCCTTTCTGCAGGCAGAGCTATTAAGGCTGTGAGAGGCCTGTGAGCAGGAGCTGGCTTTGCATACTGTCAGGAGGAGGTACAGCATCAGGAGACCTCAGTAGGAATGGCAGTATCATAGAAGTCCAGAGGGAGAGTGATTGGAGGCTCTGAGGTGTTCCAGGAACAGCGGCTTTATATGCTTAGTACTCGTGACTGACTTCCTTGCTAGGTAGACCTGGTTAATTGCTCCCAGGTTGTGTGAGCTGGGACAAGTTTTTAGAAAGCTAGCTTAGATGTAAGTGAGCTGATACCTAGCCAAGCACTTGAAGATAGCAAGTGTTATTGCTGTGTCAAAGAGCACTGGTGAGCCAGAGAGGAGAGAGTGGGCAGCATGGGCCTGGACTATAGACAGCCCCATTGCTGGTAGCTTCTGTAGCACAGGCCATCTGCATAAATGTGTAAAGAGGAGATGAAGATTTTAACAAATTGTTAAACATGGTCATGTTTAACATGGCCATATTGTTTTACATGACCGTGGTAAATTTAAGGATCCCAATGCCTCAGACCCATAAGAGTGGCTCAGAAGGATAGCAAAGCCTTCCTCTGGTCTGAGTGTGAATGTTGGGGGTGTGTGCAATCACAAATTTTAGACGTATTGACTAGTGTATGCAAAAGTTTAGCTCCTCCTTTCTGGTAACTGCAACCAGAGACTACTCCCCTAGGGAAACTTGTAATAGGGCTAGCCAACTCCTTCTTCTTATACAGTGCATCCAGGTTCTGTACTCTTTCCTAGTTGGTGGCCTTCATCAGAGACAACACAGCCTATACAACCCTAGCTTTTCTGCATGTGTTTATGTATTTGTCTTTTTATCATTCCCTTGCTTGCCCCAGTCAGGTTCCTGGGACTCTGCTGTGCCAAGCAGGACTAAACATTGAGCTTCTCATCAAAGGCCAGCTTATGTCTCCACCACAAGAGCAAACGCAGAAGGTTTTCCTCTGGAATCCTTGGCCTATTCTGGCCTCATCTACTGGATAAGTCTCAGGCAAACTGGACTCAGTCTGTCAAAATCCTACCGATGTGTCGTATTTTTATAAATGTGACAAAGCATTCAAATACACTAATCAACTTATCAAGGTTTATTATTTATTTTTTGAGATGAGGTCTCATTACGTAGTTTTAGCTGGCCTAGAATTCAGTGTGTATGCCAGTTTGACCCTGAGCTCACAAAGGTCCTCCTGCTCCTATCTTTCAAGTGCTGGGGTTAAAGGTATGCACCACCACCCATGGCCCAGTGTTTATTTTTATTTCAGTTTGAGGTCACTCAGATCTCCTGTTCTGCCCATCATGGTGGGGGTATCTTTTGTAAGCTCTAAGACATTGTCTTGGAGAGCTGTCTGTGGTAAAGTGCAAATGCAGGAGGGCAGCTACTCAGACCGAACTAAGTAAGCTGGCTAGTACTTGGTTGTTTCATATCACGGATGAGGGATGCAAGACCTGGTGACTCTTTAGGGAGCCCAGCTACTTTTGCTCCTGCAATGGGGGTTAATCATAGTCTATGAGCATCAGAGTCCAGGGGCTTAGAGTAATAGAAGAATTCTAAAATTATCATTGGTCTCTCTTAGATAATGCTATTTGTTGAATGTTTGTACCTTCCAAATTTGTATGTTAAGATTCCAGCCCTCAACATGATGGTAGTAAGAGACAGAGCCTTTGAGAAGTGATTAAGTTGCAGGGTTGTGGCTGCCAAGGGTAGTATTAGTGCCCGCATGAAGTGAAGGAGAGCTCAGCTCCTTCTCTTTTTCTTTCATGGAATAAGTGTCAGTTGGGGATAGTTAGGAGCCTCTGGGGTTGTGACAGCTCATCTCCCTCTACTGCAGCCTCGTTAAGCCCTGTCTCTTTCAACCTGACCTGAGAAGGCCTTGCCTCTTAAACTTTGCCTTATTTGATGCCAGAATATAGTTAGCTCATGTGATGTTAGAATTGAGAAACTTAAGTCTGGTCAGGTCCCTGGAACAGAGTGAAGTACAACACTAAGGTCTCATCAACTTCTACAAACAATTTTTTCAAGGCCTTCAGGGACCATCCCACAGTTATGATGTTGCTTAATGCTTTATCTGGTACCCATTCAAGCAGAATTGTCCCAGCCTCAGGAGAGTGGCACAAAAAAAATGCTGGTGATGTGTACCTACTTGACTAGCTGTGGCAATAACATAAACAGCCTTTGGACTGTCATCTTGTCCCTTTTAGGAGCATTGCTGAGCTGTGTCACCTCACAGTGCTGTGCTGGAGTAGACTTCCACATCCACACACCTTCCCATTGTCTTATACCACTTGGTGACAAGTCCACCTGGCTGGACATCTTTGATAGTTCTTTCTAAATTGAAAGGCAGCAGAGTGTGGTGGTCCTGAACTTACTCTGTTTCACAAGGTGGCCTTGAACATTTCATCTTCTCCCTCAGCCTCCTGAGTATTCATTATTGCTGAGGCTAATTTCTCTTTAATCTAGGTAATATATTTTATTCACGATTTTTAAAGCACATTTTTGATTACATTTATTTGTATCTGTATGCATGTACTTGATGTGCAAACATGTGCGGAGGTCAGAGAACAGATTCTTAGAGTTAATTTTCTCCTTGCGCTATGAGGGCCCTAGGAACTGAACTCAAGTTCTTGGGCTTTCTGGAAAGGGTCTTCACTTGCTGAGGCATCTCACTTGTCCTAGAAAATATATTTTAAAACTTAAATGTGAATATATGCTTTTCTACTGGTTGCATTCAATATCTACACACATGTGCAAACATAATACATACATAATACATACATAATACATACATACATACATACATACATGATATCATTCTCCTCCAAAGTATTCTTAGGGTGACAAGTTGTTTTTATAAAGAGCCACAGATTTGGACCTAGAGTAAGAGACCCTAAACTACATACAAAAAAATTCTCATTCTTAGTTTGCCATGCCTGGCCATGTCTCCCTGGGACACTGCCTCCTAAACCAGCATGGCATGGCTGTGTTCTATGCAGTGGAATCAGAAGACTGGACTTGTCTTAAGGCTGAGGTGTGTGTCCTGTTTAGAAGTTGCTGTCCCAATTCCAGTTGCCCTCAACCACAGTACTTTGCTTCCAAATCCCAGTGTGGTTAGTCGAGAAACAGAAGGCAGCAAAGTTTCACAGCAGTGCCTGACATGGGGGCAGGATGGGGGCTTCCAGCTGCAGCTGTTCCTCTGCAGACCTCCTCAAGACCATGCCTCCTCTGCATACTAGTTCCACACATGAGAGCAAGCACACACTAACAAGGCCACACACTAGAGTTTATTTTAGAGAAGAGTCCCAGGCGGGTAAAGAAACAGAGGAGCGAGAAAGAAGTCAGGGGACAGAGAAGAAAAGGACTGGAGCAAATGCTCGCAGTTGCTTTTAAGGGAAGGGGCGTGCATGGGTATGCATCATGGGTCCAGGGAGGTGCTTCATGGTATGTATCATGGGTCCAGGCAGGCGCTTCTGTCTGTATCCAGGGTTTACGTAGCCATGCCCAGGGGCGTGCCTCTGTGCAAGGTGCATCCCACCTGAGCTGAGGGGCTCAGCTACGTGGAATGCCAGGAATCCTTACACTGCAGACAGACCATTGTCTAGGCATGACCTGTCTATGGAATGGTGGTGGTCCTGCCCTCAGCACACAGAAGGTCAGTTGTTCTCAAACAGATGAAGACTTAAATATTAAAAATATAAATGGATAAAGACCACACATAGAGCTGGATCTGGCTCTCTGCTGCTGGCCTTGGACCCCCCCCCCCCATTCTGAACAAAGCCAGGCTGTCGGTGGGTTTTACCGCAGCAGTGCTGGTAGGCTGACTGGAAGGCTCTTTTCATGGCCAGCAGCTGTGTAGATAGATATGCCCTGGGACCAGGACACTGGCTGGAGGGCCTGGGGGCAGTGGGATCCCTCAAGCAAGTGGTCAGCTCTGGCTTTAACTGTCTAGGCTTATGTCTTTCCCTCCATATCATCTTCAAGTGGAGGATTGGAGCAAACACACCTTGGCCCAAGCTGAATTGGGACAAAGGCACCCACCCTCAAAAGCAGCTTTTCCACATGTACCATAGTCCTCTTAGTACTCAAGGAACCATCCCCATTCCTGTACCAGGAAGTGTTTAGCTCAGTCCCAGCAAAGTACTGGAATCTTCTGTGTGTCTCTGGGCCTGATAATGACTAGCTACAAGGACTAGTCATCTCACAAAGACACAAAACTCCAGCTGGTCCTTGTCAGACTCTCATCCTGCAGCTCTGTTCTCCACTTGTCCTTATGCTTTCTGATCTCAGAGTCCGGCAGCTCTCACCTACACTACTACAGGGAGGCCTGTGGAAGTTACTTCCCTGAGGCCAGACCAAAGAAGATGCTTCTCAGCCATTCTTGCTTCCCTGGCTCCACAGCCCATTCTCAATCCCACATCAGTATTTCTTAGGATTAGGGAACCTCAAATTCTCTCAGAAGAGGGACGGAGGCTTTTGGCTACTACCTTCTTAGTATGAGTAGCATTTCTACTCCTGGGAGAATCAGAGACTTTGAGAAGTATGGTGGGGGGCCACATGAGACCCCAGCCAGGAGGAAGGCAAACACTGCTAATCCTCCCTCCGTTTAGGAGATTCAGGTAGAAAACAAAATCCATAAGTTACGAGTGGAAATTCATTAATTTGATACAAAACCAAGATCAGATATTAGAAGAATATGTGGTGAGCTTTCCACAATGATAGAAAGTCATTAGAGCTGTGAATACTGTCCCCTGCTGCTGGGCTCCTGTTGGGGATGAACTGGCAGATGAGCCCCAGTGTCTGGCCTCCCGCTGGCTGCTGCCTGTATACTGCTACTGAGGTTATGTAGAAACTTCAACTATCAGCCTCAGGACCAGAGGTTTATGATTTACCCATAAAAGCTAGATCCAGTGCTATAACTTGACATCTGAGGCCTCAGCCTGACCATTCCATCTTCCTTTTATCTGAAAATTTAAAAGACTGAGAAGACACAGTCTTTGTGTGTGTGTGTGTGTGTGTGTGTGTGTCTGTGTGTGTGTGTGTGTGTGTGTGTGTGTGTGTGTGTGTGTGTGTGTGTGTGTGTGTGTGTGTGTGTGTGTGTGTGTGTGTGTGTGTGTGTGTGTGTGTGTGTGTGTGTGTGTGTGTGTGTGTGTGTGTGTGTGTGTGTGTGTGTGTGTGTGTGTGTGTGTGTGTGTGTGTGTGTGTGTGTGTGTGTGTGTGTGTG
>PVIH01027134.1:0-17488 GCA_004025045.1 Sigmodon hispidus | reverse complement strand
GGTTGCTTTCTTTTAGATGGTTTGTGCTATTTTCTGTAATCATAGTTCATCTAAACAGCTTATTTTCTTGAACGTTAAAGTTTGTAATCTAAAGATAGAATCCCATTTTTGGTAAACTTAAAGAGCTAAAACAGAGTTTCTCCTGACTTAGAAAGTAGCTTTTGCCAAAGTGAACAGACAGCTGGTTCTTATGATGGGAGTGTGCTTTGTGGACATGGGGGTCAGTGTTCATTATGACTTTTTGTCATTTCCCAAATGGTTCTATTCCATCCTAGAAGTCTGAAACATGTAATTTCAAATCCTTAATAAAATTGGATCTAATTTTATAAAATAAAAAAAAAAGGTTTATATCAAATCCATAAAAATCTTCATCCTGTGTGTTTCTTCAAAATTATACTCAAACCTGAAAATGTCTCTTCATCCAATTGTATTTGATACTGCCCAATAAAGGAGAAAGCATTCTGCCTGGAAACCTCCTAAGTTAAATCAATAGAAATATTTTTTCCATTTTCTATTCCTCATATTGCAATATGAAACAGTGTTGCTTAAATTTCTTGTGTGATGTAGTAAGAATCTTTTCTTCCAGCTTCCAATCATGCTTCCCTTAAATTTCCTTAACCCCTCATCAATATCCTACTTCAGACTCCTAACTTCTGCCAAACTGATCTTTAAGAACTTATAAATTTGTATTAAACAGAGACATGACCCAATTGTTAGGAACTTCTTTTTGCTGCACAAACCTTAGATCTAGGTTCAAATTCCAGTGCAGATGCATAAAAAGTCACAGATGGATTTGTATGCCAGTAACCCCTGCACTGTGGAAGTCAGTGACAGGAGGGTCATAGGGGCTTGTCATACACTAGGTTCATGTTTGCTGAGCTATCTCTCAAAGGAATAAGGCAGGTAGCTACAGAGCAGAACACCTGCTGTTCTCCTCCCGCCTATGAGAGCCTGTGCACCCACGCACATGCACCTATACATACATGTGCACACATGTGCTTATGCACATAAGCATAAGTAATCCATTAATTATTTATGGATTAGTTAATTAGCTAAGCATCTACTTACCATCTGGTCCATGTGTTATACAATACTTCTTTCAGTGGCAGTTCAAATCAACAGGCCAAATTATGTTTATTCTTCTCTGTCACATTCTAACAACATGTTATAAAACTGATGGCTTAAAACAGCAATAACTGAATGCTAACACTGATGCTAGCTGAGGTATTATGGGCAAGCAGCGCAAAAGCACACACACAGAATTCACACCAATCTATCAGGCTACAATATTGTTCTTCCTAGAACGGAAGGTCTTAATGCCATCATCCAGGTACCATACATCTGTCTGGCTACTGTGCTGGCTGGTTTTATGTCATCTTGACCCACAAACAAGAATTATCTGAAAAGATGGGACCTCAATTGAGAACATGCCTTCAGAAGATCTGGATGTAAGGCATTTTCTTAATTAGTGATTGATAGGAGAAGGCCCAGCCCATTGTGGGTAGTGGTCCTAGGTTCAATATGAGAGCATGCTGAGCAACCAGAAGAAACAAGTCAGTAAGAAGCACCTCTCCACGACCTCTGATTCAGCTCCTGCCTCCAGGTTCCTGCTGTTCTTGAGTCCCTGTCCCTACATCCTTCAGTGATGAACAGCAATATGTTCAACCCTTTCCTCTCCAACTTTTTTTCAGTCATCATGTTTTGCCACAGCAGTAGAAACCCTAAGATAGCCACCTAGAATCAATTCATACTTAGAGTTCCAACACTGGTGATAGCTTGAACATTCAGCAAGAAATATAGTCTATGTAGCTGCACTCATGATTAAAGTGTATTTTGCCACTATAGCTGTTTGTCTCATGCTTACATCATCCAGACCTAAGAAGAATTAAGGACAGAGGCCAGCTAACTATTGCATACCAAAATGTGCTTTTCCTTTAGTGACTTGGAGGCTCATTTGAAGTTCATGCTTTCTGTTGAACATTAGCACTGAACCTGAAGACTGTCCTTCATCTAGTGCTCATTAGCATAGGGCCATCACTCTGTCTCTACTCTGTACCCTATGTACCTGACCATCTAATGGCTTTCTTTTCATTGCTGTATAAAAATAACTACAGGGCTGGAGAGATGGCTCAGCAGTTAAGAGCACTGGTTACTTTTCCAGAGGACTCAGGCTCAATTCACAGGACCCACATGGCAGCTCACAGCTGTTTGTAACTCAAGTTCTAGTGGATTTGACATCTTCATACAGATACACATGCAGGCAAAACACCAATGCACATAAGTAACAATTTAAAAGAAAGAAAATAACCATTTGCTAAGTTATTTGTTCCCTCCTCATTCTCTCAATCACTCCAGCCAGCTGTAAATGAGGCCGTCATGGCACATCAGGTTTCTAGGTTTCAACAGCATGACAGACCCTGTATCTAGCAGTTCCCATATGCAACATCTAAACTGGTCTTTAAAAGATTAGATATTTTTCATTCCCAAATTCCCCAGTCACCTGGATAAACAATGGTAAACTTCACTGAGAGGAAACTGGGGAAATTATTGCTATATATAGTTGCTATGATGTGGAAAGTCCTTTCCTAGTGAGAATTTTTTCTCTTCTCCATCCATTGACAAAGTCTAGATATGAAAAGACACCCAAACTAGACCAACCTTATCAACTTTTAGTAGGAAAGGTGTCTGGCTAAGAGTCAGAACTGCTTCAGACAAAGGCAGTATAACCACAGGGAAGATTGGTTTAATCAATTCTTTCATAGTGTTCTTGGGTTCTTGCAGCAATATGGAAATTGTAAAGCAAATATCTATATATATTTGCATTTAGTCTTTATTAGAATTTACATGTTTATATAAGTATCCTGTTTCTTATTGGCTCCTTTAATCCTGTATTGTCACCACCCCCAACTCCATACAACCACTGTTCTGTGAGTATAGCACTGCTCTGAAATTGTGTCCTATTTCATTTAACCAATCTCTCTCCCTAACAATGGATAGGCAGTTTGCCTCACTTCCTCATTACTAGAAACAATGGAACAATTATTATTTTTAGATGTGAGAATTTCAGGGGATTGTGTAATCAAGAGCATTTTTCTTGGGCTACATGGAAGAAATCCACTTAGTTTTATTAAACATCACTATCTCCAAACTTAACACACTCTATCTACACCATCACCAAGGCCTAATCTCCCACATTCCTGCCCACAATTGCCATTATGCAGATAGCTTAGAATGCTAATAACAACAGAGAATTCTCATTTCTCTTGAAGTCTCTAATTATCAGTTATTGGAGTATTCTGACATATGACTAGTATCTTTTAGAATTTTATTCCTCTCAAAATTATACCTTTAAACTCTTTGAATGTTTTCCCAAATTTCAGTGAAAATGTCATATCCCCAGTTTACCTTTCTCTTAGTTGGACTCTGAATATGATCACGGTTGCTCCAGAAGATAAATGGGCCACAATGGGTGGAGTCAGAGTCATCAGTCTTAGATGATTGCATCAAATATCTCTCACTCTTGCAAAATTGCACAAAATGCTTAATAATGGGGATAGCCTGGGAGAGAGGTTAGCCAAACAAGTGAAAAGTCCAAGTTTTCTTTAGTCCACAATAAATTCACTGCTGGTTTATATACACATGAATCCAACCCGGGCCCACTATTTGGTACCTCTAGCCTGTTGATCTGTTCTTATACATCAGCAGAGCCATATCAGATTTATGACCATGTTAGTGCTCTTGAAATTAGCAATAAGCTTTTATCCACTTATTTTTATGTAATTTTCCAAGCATCACTGAAAAGTGTTTTTGAAATAACATTTTATATTTTATATTCAATTTAAATGTTATGCACGGCCCCCTTGCTTTTTCTACCAGAGAATGAGTTCCCTGTCCCAATTAGTGGAATGCCTACCACAGTGGTTACCTAATAGCATGACATCTATAAATACTGAACAAAACCCAACCCAACTGAAAGGACTTCTTGAACAGGGATGCTGCGTTTTAACAATCATAATCACAACAGAATAAACTCTATAGTTTCTGGCCCAACAGGAGGAAGGGCCTTTCAAAAACTCCTAGTCTAAAAGTCAGCCCTATCACTTGTTGAAAAAATAGAAATTGGCTCAAGTCAGATGACCAGCGTTTGACCTCTGGGTCCCACACAGTGGAAAGGAAATGCTGCCTCCTTCTGTTATCCTCTGGCCTCCATGTGTACACCACAGCATATGATGTTATGTGTGTGTGCAAACATAGAAATAAAACAAATCAGCATAATTTAATAACAATGGATGCTTCGTGAGAGAAAATGTCAGTTTTCATCAGGGATTTGGCCCCTAAGAGGTTATTCATACTCCATTAGATGGTCCTATACCCATGAACATTCATGTAGCTCTAAAGAGACTCAATAGATTTTCTCTTTAAGGGTGTGAGGTCAGAAGGAAAAGTGGTGGGAATAAGGGAAGAAATTAAAAGAGAAAGGATGAGAGACTGGTTGTTTAAAGCATATATACACATTTATAAAATCCTCAAACAATATAGAGTAAAGCAGCATAAATACCATTTGCTTTACTGTACATGTATCACATTAATAGTTACTAATTGGTTTTTTGTAACATCACAATACATGAGTTTAGAAAAGGGTGCGTTAACTTCACATATTATATCTCAGATAGGATGGTTTATATAGCGTGCATGGTGTGTGTGTGTGTGTGTGTGTGTGTGTGTGTGTGTGTGAGAGAGAGAGAGAGAGAGAGAGAGAGAGAGAGAGAGAGAGAGAGCTCTCATTGCTGTAACTAGTGTTTCTCTCCTAAATCCCATGGCTAATGTGATTGATTAAAAGTGAATGAATTCGAGGTAGAGATGGTGAGGTGCGAGGACCTGGCTTCATGCCTTATCAATTATGAAGCTTGTCATAATAGCCATAAAGAACCTGAGCTTAATGCGAGGTGACCCCCTTCCTCCTCACCAGTGCTCTTGTATTTCTATTTTCTGAGCTGAGCAAGTAGATACTGAAATTTTCATCCTCATACATCTCTAGAAATAGTCTCCATAGATTCTAAGATTCCAACAGTGTGGAGGGACAGACAGGAAGAAGGACCAGTTAATAGTGTTCCCTAGATGGTAATTACCTACCTCACACTCATTTTTATGCCTTATTAACTCTATCTGTGGGTGCTTGTTACTTGTTCCACATATACACGTTCTGCATGGTGAGAGGAACAGGACTTCTTGGGGTGCATAGTCCATTCAGTGAGGTGAATAAGGAACAGAGTCTGATGTTCTGTTTCATGCCTGGAAGACTCCTTGTGTTATGAGTGCTGTTGGTCACAGAAACACTGAGGAATACAAACAAAGCAGATCTAATTTCTAGCTTCTCTGGAGTCCACAGTCTTGCAGGAGATACAGACTTAGATACTAATGACTAATGACTCATATTTAAAGCAGCAGAAAGGAAGCACTGGAGAGGAGGCTGAAAACACAGGCTGCCCTGAGGTCTCAGCAGACCATTAGTCATGTGAGCCATTGCCAGCATCTCACTTCAGATACTTTAAGAAGAAAATATAAACATAAAAAAGCTGGCCAAGACACCAGTCAATAAGTCTCAAATCGAATTAAATGTACACCAGAAACTCTCTGGCTCCTTGCTTGCCTGTTTTTGCTACAGTTTTGATATTGGCAAGAAGCAGACATATGCTTCCTTGTAACAGTAAAAGAAGAAGAAGAAGAAGAAGAAGAAGAAGAAGAAGAAGAAGAAGAAGAAGAAGAAGAAGAAGAAGAAGAAGAAGAAGAAGAAGAAGCCAAACAATTCTAGCTTCTTCCTGGTTTTTGCAAACATATTATGTACTTGGAAGCCGTTCATCATGGCAGGGATGACTCCTCTCCTCACAAAAATCAGTAAAACCATCAAGTCAGAATACAATGGTTGTTAGCAGTCATCCTGGGCCACTCTCATGTGTAGGTGTCTGGGTGTCAGCCTAGAAGAAAGACAAATGTAGGTCTGCCCACACACTCAGCAGTAAATTGCTTTGGAAAATTCCTGGGAGTGTGGCAGGTTGTTTTTCTGGACTCTTAATAGATTAACCATGCCAATGCTATATCTTCAAGATGTCAGTTTAGGGACTTGGAAATCATTGCAACAAAACACAAGGTCACAGAACTGTACTGTAAGGTTGATAACTCCTATGTCTTCTTCAGGACATAAGACATTTGCATTTATAAATGTTCCCAACCTTGTTGATGAAAGTCATCAATTAACTTAGATCTCTCTGCTTATCAGAAAGAAAATTCTCAGTCTCATCCTTAGTGTGGTTTTCAAAATCTTTACAGGGGTAGTCTCCTCTACAGAAAGAGTAGAGGTGAGGGAATCAGAAGGCCACCAGGCTCAAGGCTTTGAGCAACTTTTCTGAATAGTACATTTTTACCCATAAAAAACATATAGTCAAAAATTGCAGTTATTTTCTTGGATATCATGATGATTTACAGAAGCACTTGTATATAAACACCTGTGGAAGTTATAAAATGATGATCATGATAACCAGTATTTATTGAACAATCTTCTGTACATGGAATTTTCCACTACTAATTTGGCACTCAGAATAATTTAATGAAATGGGATTATCATATATAATAAGAAAATTGAATTAGGAAGGCCGAATACCTTGCCAATGAACATACTGCAATTAACTAGCCAAGCTAATAATATTTATGATGTATGCATGTGTGTGTGTGTGAACACACCAAAACATGTCTGTTAGGTCAGAAGACATGTCTCTGCAAAGTTGGTTCTCTCCTGACATCATAAGGATCCAGAGGTAAACTCATGTCATCAGACATATTTAGTGGTTTATCTTAGGAGCCATTTCAACAGCCCTATTATTAATTTTGAACTTCAATATCCACTGTCCATTTCTTTAAAAACAACCCATATTTAAAATAAAATTCTTTTTAAGTTATGAATAAAAATCCCCAAAACTGTATATTTTTGTTGCAAATATATAAGTTATAGGTTAGAGTTAGAGTTAAGTGCTCACTTGGTACATTTATATAATGCTTTAACATACACACATTATATATTTAAGCTAGCTGTACCTGTTTTCTCTATTGTTTACCATTTTTACATAGAAAAACCATTCTAATTCTTTTCTTTCAGATCTCTGAAACAAAAATAATGTGATCAGTATCTATAGCAACCCTACTACGCAATAGTGCTCTAGCACTTTTAGCTCTTAACTACAACTTAATATCCATCACCCTTTGCCTATCACTACCATCACCAACTCTTCCCAACCTCTATTAATCATTCTCTCTAGTCTCAGATTCTATGAAATAAACTTTCTTAGGGTCACTTAGGTCACCTCATGTGAGTGAGAGTCTATATAATGCTCATCTTTTCTGTGTCTTGCTTATTTTATTTAGTATAATAATCTTCATTGACATCCTTGCTTTCACAGAGGGTAGGATTTTCTTCTTTCATGTCTGAATAATATTCTACTGTGTATATAAAAGCCACATTTCTTTATCAATTTATAGGTGATGGACATTTAGGTGATTTCCAGTTCTTGACTATTGTCGACAGTGCTACACTGACCATGGACATGTAGACATCTCTTCAGCAGACTGAATTCATTTCCTCTTGATACTACTTACTCAGAGTGAAATTGCTAAGTAATATTCTGCCTCCCATATTTTTTAGGAAGCTCTATAATGTTTTCTATAATCACAGTGTTCAAGGGTTCCCTTGCCTCCACATCCTTTTCAGAATTTGTCTTCTGTATTGTCGGTAAAAGCTCTTTTTATTCAAGTGTGCTTATATCACATTTTGGTTTTGATTTGCTTTTCTCAGGTTAGTGGCACTGATCTTTTCCTGCCTCACTAGGCCACTTGAGTGCCCTGTAAGAAATATCTACACATACATGTTTCCCATCTTTTAATATGTTGATTTGCTGTTTGTTCTGCAACTTTGTTATAGAATTCACATTTATATTCTGCATATCATTTCATTTATATATTATAAAATTAGCCTCTTTCTATATCTATAGTTTGAAAATATTTCCCCCATCTTTTATGTTCTTCACTCTGTCAACAGTTTCCTTTGCTGTGCAGTGTAAGGATTCCCAGTACATAGCAGCTACAAGGTAAACATGCTAGTCTGATACCCAACATGGCACCAGGTGAGAGATAAGGCTCTGGCAGAGCATGACACATCCAGAGGGCACGCCCCTGGGCGTGGCTATGTAAATCTGTGAGTACCCATTCTCTTAAAAGGAGCCATCACATGAAAGTCTCTCCTTTTCTTCTGCTTCTCTCCCTCGTACCAGCTCAGCAACTCCCCTAAATAGACTCTAATGTGGCATCTGGTAGTGTGTGTGTCTGATCTAATACTGGAAATCAACATTTTGAAACTTCCCTGTTTAATATAATCTTTTCATCCATTTTTGCCCATTCCAGGATATGAAGCATGTGCTCAGCATTTTCTTTCTATAGATTTATAGTCCCAGCCTTATCTTAATCCCTTTTGAATTGTAACAGGTGAGAGGTGTGGTCTAGCCCCTATATCTGCATAGGGACAGCTAAGTTTGCCACATCATGTATTGAAGAGGCTATCCCCTGTTTCCTCTTCAGGAGTCACATCTCATTAATTAAGAATAATCATGCTGGAGTGGCAAAATAGACTATAAGCATAATTCAATATCTGAGTATCTTCCAGCACTGGAAAAAGAAATAAATAAATAAACAAATACATAAATAGATAGATAAATAACATTTATAAGAATTCAAAGAACAAACTTTTCATTCCATTAGGCTGACATTGGAAGAGATTGTCACAACTCCAGAGTTGGAGGAAATAACTCTTTAAAAAGAAATCACTCCCCATTTATTGCAGTCTCATTCTCATCTGACTGTTTTTTCCTTGAGATATTTTATTCTGTTTCTATTTTCATGTCTCATAAACCTCTTCCTGTTTCAAAACATGGTTTTCCCAACCTTCAAATAGTTAAATCTTTAACATTTGCTGATAAATATCCTTTCTTCTTTTTATCCAATACTTATTTTCAAATGATTAAATACTTAGCCTCCAGTCCAAAGCTCTTGCACCAAACCAGTAAATTCCATTGGCTCTTAAGAGGTCATAACTCTTAGTATTAAGAAGTAGACTCTGTCTCTTCACTAACCTACAATTATACTAATTCACGATGCCCTTTGAGTTCTTATGACTTCTGCCTCCTAAAATAAATGTGAAAATTATTATTCAAGCAAAAATTTAAAAATTCTTACAGAAGTCATGAATTTAAAATAAACTAGTCACTTGGAAAAGATAAATTACAGAACTCATTAGCATCTACTAAATCATTCTCACCTAACTGTTCATGAATAAGAATATCATAAATATTTGAAGAAATTTTCATCTATAAGAATTACACTTTCCTCTTGCATGAAGCAACACTGTGAGGATGCAGTACATTGTGGATAATTCCTACCCAATATAAACCGCAAAGAAGGCACCAGAGACAAAATTTATCTTGCTGAAAAAAAAACCAAAAACACTCATACTCTGCTATGGAGGCATGGTGGTCTGGGAGCTCATGAACTTGTCTGTGCTCATCATGGACTCAAGGAGTGAGAAGCTCTCTAGGAAAAAATAGCTCCAAAGCAGTTCTCATTTAAAAAAACTAACAAACAAAAAAGTATCCAACAACTTTCTCATACCCTTTTAGCACTTTTCTGTTTATGCAAATTAAAATGAGAAGGAACAAGGTGCTCTGAGTGCTGAAAGCCAAGCTCTAAGGAAAACAGGTTGCAAGAATAGACACATAATCCATATGAGAAGAAGGGAAGGAGTCCTGAGTGAATGAGGCTTTTGTTAAAACTGCCATCTACCCTTAGCTAGCAGAACCAAATATGTAGGTAGAACTCTCCTGGAGCTTAAGTATTCCTTCATTCCAAGGGTTTATAGTTTGAAGCTTGGAAATTTGTAGGTTGATTTGTTTTATTTCCATTTTCCTAATGGTGATGGTATGTGGTTGTTTTCTTTTGTTTTAGTCTGAGGTTCGTTGTTGTTTTGTTGTTAATTTGTTCGTGTGCCTTAAACACTTTGAGAGAGTGGATTAAGCACACAATCAGTTTAGATCAGTATTTTGTTCCAAAGTGGAAGACCACCTTATAATATACCATAGGGTTCTGTGAGTGACTTTAGATCAGTATTCCAAACTGGAAGACCATCTTATAATATGCCACAGGGTTCTGTGAGTGAGTTTAGATCAGCATTCCAAGCTGGAAGATCACCTTATAATACACCACAGGGTTCTGTGAGTGGGATTAGTATCTAATCTCTAACAAAAGGATAAAACACCATATTTTTGTTTGTTTTTGTTTTGTTTTTATGCTGTGACTCAATCTTTATTTCTAAATGAGTTTTTTCTTGGGCTTATGAATTGATGTTTTAACCTGGAAATGGATATATCCACTTAGATACTTGCCTTTCTCCCCTACGCTTATTCTTTCTTCTACGACCACAGACATAGGATCAAACCAAACATTGTGCCATCTGTTCTCATTTCTTCCTCTTCATTAGTCTCCAAATCCAATTTTTTTCTTTTCCTCTTTCTTTTTTTATTAAGAATAAATTCACATTTTCTATCTGTGTATATCCTTACTCAAGGTCCCTTCCCCCTCCCATCCCCTCCAGTCACTCTCTCTTCTCCACAACTCCCCATCTCCTCCCCATCATAAGCAGGAGATCCCAAGGTCCCAATATTGCTCAGTTCAGCATCCACTCCTGGCAGATCCTGTTTCCTCCCCACCACATCAAGACTGAGTCAGGTGTTCCTCTAGGGGGAGTGGGATCCAAGGTGCCAGTCCCAGGTGTTTCAGATCCAAAGCTGTTCAGGGGTTGTGGTTTGCAGCTTGGACATGCTTTGCTTTTTGCTTTTTTTAAAACACCATATTTTAACACAGATAAGATATTGCAAATAATATTCTTTATATGTTAAATTCTGATAAAAAAAAATACATAAAGACAATTTGACCAAATAATTTGAAGATTAACTGGTGAACCACACGTTTTCCTCCAATTATAAGTTTTAAAAGCAACTTTTAGGAAAATAAAAAAGGAAGCCTAGAATGTCCTCTGAAATCTTAGTTCTTGAATGTATAATGTATTCCAAGAGAAGTTTGGAGTCTGTATATTTGAGATAGAAAAACGCTTCTGCAGAATGTATGTATGAGAAAGAGAGAGAGAGAGAGAGAGAGAGAGAGAGAGAGAGAGAGAGAGAGAATTAACCTTGCAAACACTATTTTTTCCCCCACTGCAAAGGTGAGACCAGTAGAGTACAGTGAAAAGCCAGTCTGGGTACATACTATCGCTTATGAGAATTTTTTTTAAAATCCCTTTTTCTTTTACAAATAATGACTTCTAGGCTCTACTGTTGTAATCAAATGCAATTTTGAGTTTCTTTCTGATGCTCAGATTGTCACAGCTTGGCCAGAGGGAGCTCTTTTTAAGTTGGTTCCTGGGACCTGTCAACACCACATCAGAACATTTCAAACTGTACTTGTTTTTTGGCAACAAAAGTTTCTACTCAGATCTTGAAATATCTTTTCCCCAAGACAGAGAATAAACCCCTGCTAAATGCATTGACATTCTTTAGCTAGATCTTAGTGTTCTTTTATGATCATTCCATTGAAGTTATAGCCTTTCATAAAATGATAACTAAATCTCTTTATTTATATGCTCATTTGATTTTTAAAATTTTTATGTATTAAAATGAGTATAAAAAATAGAATATTCTGAATGATTCATGATATTTTACTCTGTCTGATTTTATACACATTTTTCCCAACCCTGAGATTCTATTTTAGATCAAGGTTTCTAACTATTCCCAAGAATCCTCCAAACTAGCCTAGTTTTTATAAATCTGTATTCCTAGGAGTTTCTTTCATCTTTAATCAGTTTAACAAGTGCTTTTCATCGAGCAAGGGGAGGTGGGAACAAATCAGAGAAAAAGGAGATGGATGAGTGGAAAGAGCGACAGAGAGGGAGAACAAAGAAATAGATATATTAATAGAGGAAACCATTGTGGGATTAGAAAGAAACCTGGTGCTAAGGAAACTTCTAAGAACCCACAAGATGTCCCTGGCTAGGACTCCAAGCAATAGTGGAGAGGGTGCCTAAACAAGACTTCCCCTATATCAAATGAATGACCACCCTAATTGTCATTATAGAACCTTCATCCATCAATGGATAGAGACAGAAGCAGAGAACCATAGCTAAGCACCAGGTCGAGCTCCCAGTCCAAAGGAAGAGAGAGAGGAGAGAGTATATGATTAAAGGGACCAGGATCATGAGGAGGAGACCCACAGAGATGGCTGACCTGAGCTATTGGGAGCTCACTGACTCTGAAATAATCACTGAGGAACCCTTAGGGAAAGGAACTAAACTCTCAAAAAGTAGAAAACTGTGAAATGACTGCATGGGCAGTTTGTGGAGCCTCTTGCAGTAGGATCAGAGTATATTCCTGATGCATGAACTGACATCTTGGAGCCCATTCCCTACAGAGTCTTAATACTGGGTAGGGACTCAGACCTAGCTTAACTGGATATGCCACACTTAACTGACACACCTTGGGATTCCTTACCCTCCTTAGGAAAAGGATGGGGGGGCATGACTGAGGGAGGGCTGGGTTGCTGGGAGGAGGGAAGGGAGGGGAAGCAGTGGTAGATATGGAAAAAAACTTTTTAAATAAATTTTTAAAATGTTTTTAAAAATTGCTTTTCATTTAAAGTAAGTTAAAAATATTTACAGATAGATACTCAGTAAATTCTAAGAAATATACTTTACCCCTCTATGCATATAAACAAAAAAATGTCAGTTTTGAAGTTAATTTTTAAAGTTAAATAATAATACTTATGAAAATAATAAAACCAATTAAAACTGTAAAGCAGCTAGATGAGGTGCTGTGTACCTGTAACCTCACAATTCAAGAGACTGAAGCAGGAAAAGGATGAGCTCGAGGCTGTCCCAGACTACATGATGAGGCTGTCTTAAAACAGACAGTGAGTGAGTAAATACATCTGGAAATGACTTGGGTTGGTTTCTTGGTTTCTTAACCAAGACTTGAGTATATGCAAAAAACATCATTTAAGTTCAATATATAAGCCCTCATAAAATAAGCATCTTTTGGCTCTTTGAAAATGTGTCTAATGGGACCCCACAGAGTTAGATTAATTGAAACAAGTACTTCCATTTTAATGACTGTTCACATATGGGAGGAAGGACTCCTACCAATGCAGTAGAATACTTAGTTAGTGGTACCCCAATGTTGGAGAAAATTATAATGATTATCTTGCCAGAGAGCCTCAAGTTAACTATGCAAAGGGATTCTCCATCATTTAAAACTGTATTATGTGATTCATGAGTCTCAATACCCCAGCCATCTAAACATAGGATTTTTCCAAAGTAATTGAGCAGTAAGTTTCTTTATCTACCTGGAAGCCATTTAATGGATATGCAAACAATGACTTGAAGCACAGAAAATGCTTCCAGATACATAAATGATTACAGCCTGTGATTAGCTTTGCCAAAACTAAGATGCACTTAAAATAAAAGATTTTTCTACTATTACTTTTGACTACTTAAGAAATAATAATTTGTCCTAAGCCTTTGTTGCTGGTTTCTATGTTTATGATCCTGGGAAAACAGAAGAAATGAGATCTACATTAAAAAGTATATATGATGTCTAAGCTAGATCAATAAGACAAGAAAAAAGGATAAAATGGGTACAAATAAGAAATGCAGAGGTAAAGTATCCCAATTTGCAAGTTGAAGAGTCCATACATTAAAGATACTATACACTCCACCAGAAAACTTACATAACCGCTTATAGAAAATTAAACATATAAAAAATTAACATGTAAAAAGTCAGTAGCCTTCTTATATATCACCAATAGACTGAGAAAAAAAGCAGGGAAATAATCTCATTCAAAATAGCTTCAAAAATGATTTCTCAGAATAAATCTAAGCAAGATAGTAGAAAACTGTAAAATAAAATAGTTAAGATACTGAAGAAAACATTGAGGAAGACATCAGAATAAAGAAAGATCTCCCAAGCTCAGGGATTGGTAGAATTAATATTGTAAAAATATCCATTATATCAAACACAGTCTACACATTCAATACAATTCCCATCAAAATTCCAACAGAACTCTTCATAGAAATGGTTCACTGTATTGTTTAACTTTCTTGTGCTGTATAAGTTATTTTTGCTAATGTTCATCAATCTGGCCAGTTATTGTGACTTCATACAAAAACAACAAACATCTGCCAAGAGATAGAAATATTTTTGGTAATACATACATAAATATTAAACTTCTCACCTACTGAAATATATTCACAATCATGTTGTGTTCTATACCCATGGAGTACAATTATTGTTTTTCTTTTTAAGTGGTTATTTTATTTTTATTTGTGTTTATGTATGTTTATATATTATGTATATCTGTCTACATAACTATGTCTGAGGAAGCCAGAAGAGGACACTAGACCCTCTGCAGATAGAGTTACAAGAGGTTGTGAACCACTTAACCTGGACACAGGAATGAGCAATAAGCAGTCAAGATGCTGAGTCATCTCTCTAGGCTCTATATTTCATATTGAAGCTTTACCTTGAACTTGAACTTGAATGAGTCACTATCTTTGAACGTTTGAAACCAGGAACTTTGAAGAAACTCTAGAACTGCTGTGCAGACAGAATGAATGACCTTAGGAACTCAACCACTCACTATGTTGTGTTTCTTTGAAATTCTCCTGAAAAACTCAAATATGGCATATATAACCTGAGTGAGCACACATGAAGACCTACACAATGAAACTTTTGTCTCAAATATGCTTTCTCCTCGCTTCTTTTCCTCACAACCTCAGGGGCTATGTATGCCTCTTCCACCACCACATACTCCTTCATAGTCTACTGTGACCCTAACCTACTCTGCTTCGTCTCAGTCTGTGAAGACTTCTTACAGGTGTGTACTGTGAAGACAAGGAACCAAAAGGAGCTGAACTAAGAAGGATCTTATGCTTCCAGGAAAGTCCCAGGTAAACTGACCCTGAGTACCTTCAGAGAAAACATGTCCTACCCCTCAGCTCACACTCTCTTCATTTTCTCTTTGGCTCTGGTGAGGATATGCCTCACCTGGCATCAGAAGACACATTTTGTTCCTAGGACTGGCGATTCTGTTAAAAATAACCAGAATTGCTTACATACTGTTTGCCTACATATTTCTCCTTAGGGAGCAATAATGAAACACATAATTCTTTTCATGTGAAAGTTTCTGAATCAGTATGTTGAATGAATGAAGTAATGACAAGTACAAGTCGACGGAATCATTGAGTGGAAAGAGGTAAGTTTCCACTACATTCCACAAAATACAGATCTGTGTCTACATCTTTTTAATTCTTTAAGAAAATAAATTATAATGCCCTTGAGAGATACCATTCTCCCCTTTGAGATTCACCAAGGAAAGAGAAAAAGAGGAGAGGGAAGAGGAAATTCACAGGGGTAGCCTGAAATACTAGTGAAGAGCCCATTTTCTGACAGAAAAGTATAATGCATGGTGATTTTGGAATAGAACAGGATTAAAACCTATAAATCAAAATATTTTACTCATTACTTCCAATTATATTAAGAAACTGTATTTACATATGTGAGAGTGTATGTGAGAGAGAATGTGTGAGCGTGAGTGTGCATCTAAGTGTGAGTGGGTGGGAGTATTGTGTAAGCGTGAATGTGTGTATGCATGTGAATACATGAGTGCATGTGTGTTCAGTGACTGCAATAAGCATGGTCTTTTTCTAGGTTAGAAATGTGGAGAAATACTACTATGGTCAGAAAGAGGGAAAGAAACAGAGATCATTGAGGTAGGAGAAGAGAAATGAAAGAGAGAAAAATGCACAGCAAGCAATTCAAAGAGGACAGCATCCCTTACGTAAAAGGATTTTAAGTAATTACTGCTGCAGACATTCAAACTTGCTTCCTGGTATTGTCCTGGGGGACTGGCAGGAATGTGTGTATAAGAGTAAGTTAAAAATTTTTTAAAGGTCAAAAGCAAACTGGAAGCTAGATGTTTCTCATAACTTAAAAGCCCCAACAGAAAGGTTATATGAATTTAGAAAGAGCACTCTATATTTCTTGGCCTGTCTGTCATTTATGAGTTTAGGACTAAGAAAATATAATTAACTATAATATGAATGATGTCTTTTTATACAGGTTTTTCTGCTCCAGTATCCCTGCTGTGTAGAACTACCTCTCCTCACTCCTGTCATTTCATGATTTCTAAATACTCTCAACTTGCAGTGTATAGACAGGAGAATGGATCTCAAGGAAGGAGAGGTACTACATGTAAGGGACATCAAGCCAGACTTGACATTTTAGACCGAGAAAGTCAGGATTTCTGGACAGGCTCATTCAGCAACCTTGTGCTTACATCTTATTGGCTAATGCCACCAACACATAACAGAAAAGGTACTGTCTGTGGGCACTGAGTGGGAAAACCATGGGGGGGGGAATAAGTAAAAATGGGGTAGGAGGATGGAGGAGGTAGGAAGGGAAAGTGAGAGAAAAATTAAGAGTAGATGTGCATGAAAATGTCATATAGAAACCTATGACTTTGTAACCCGGGAGTTAGGAGGGTGATCGCTTGCAGGGATGAGTACCGCCAAACTTAATAGCCCCCATGTCAGGAGCCAGTTGCTTCCTTAAAAGCAACTGTTCTGGGAGGTCCCAGAGACTTCCAAAACAACAGAGATTCTGGCTTTTCATCATCTAGAACCATAGTTTCATGAGGAAGACAGCAACTGTTTCTCCATTGGCAATCATGCTCCTCAATGGTTAAGGAGAAGAGAACATTTCCTATGAAAATAAACTTGGTCTTACTACCGTACTCATTCATTCAAGTTTACATGAGGTGCATATCATTAGAATTCCAAACATAAGTGCAACACATGAAGATTTGCCCATATTTTAAAATCAGTCTGAAGTTTAGAAAATCAAATTGCTAGCACTAAGTGAAGTGGATTTCTCACGAATCTGTCATTTGAGTCTCATAATAGAGACAAAATAGAAGAGTTTTTTCTGGGTTTATATTCAGCAATTGTATGTGAACATGAATATTCCTTTTATATTATAAAGACCCAGAGAAACACAGATGGTTTGTTAGGCAAATTATAGATTCTCTTTCCAGATTCTTTCAACAAGAAAGTGTGAGTAAATTTAGAATCCTTGATAATTAATTTTATTTATAATATCATACATTATCACAGAGAAGGGCTTATGGGAGACAAAGTACTAATAAGCATATATAACAGCATGTATTTTAATATATATGTGTTTGTGTGTGTGTTGCAGAAATACAGAGAAGATTAGCCTAAAAGGATATGTACCAAATGTAATTAAACTCTTATTAGAAATGGTTTTTGTATAGTAAAATGATAGTATTT
>PVIH01027133.1:0-17493 GCA_004025045.1 Sigmodon hispidus | reverse complement strand
TAAGGAAATTGAAGCTGTCATTAAAAACCTCTCCAAAAATAAAAGCCCTGGCCCAGATGGTTTCAGTGCCGAATTCTACCAGACATTCAAAGAAGAATTACTACCGTTACTCCTCAAACTATTTCACACAGTAGAAACTGAAGGAATATTGCCAAATTCCTTTTATGAGGCCACAATCACCCTAATACCCAAGCCACTCAAAGACACAACAAAGAAGGAGATTTACAGACCAATTTCCCTCATGAATATTGATGCGAAAATTCTCAACAAAATTTTGGCAAACCGTATACAACAATACATAAAAGATATCATCCACCATGACCAAGTAGGCTTCATCCCAGAAATGCAGGGCTGGTTCAACATACGAAAAACTGTAAATGTTATCCATCATATTAACAAACTAAAGGAACAAGGCCACATGATCATATCCTTAGATGCGGAAAAAGCCTTTGACAAAATCCAACACTCCTTTATGATTAAAGCCCTGGAGAGATCAGGAATAAAGGGAGAATACCTAAATATAATTAAGGCAATTTACAAGAAGCCGACAGCCAGTATCAAACTTAATGGAGAAAACCTCAAAGCAATCCCACTAAAGTCAGGAACTAGACAAGGATGTCCTCTCTCCCCTTATCTATTCAATATAGTTCTCGAAGTTTTAGCTAAAGCAATAAGGGAACGAAAAGAGATTAAGGGCATACAAATTGGAAAAGAAGAAGTGAAGCTATCTCTATTTGCAGATGATATGATTGTATACATAAGTGACCCACAATATTCTTCCAAAGAACTGCTACAGCTGATAAACACCTTCAGCAATGTAGCAGGATACAATATAAACTCAAAGAAAATTGATTATTTTAAGTCTATTGAGCACTAGGGAAATGCCCCAATGTGCAAAATGCCTTTTTCATGAGCATGAAGACTCAAGTTCAGATTCCCAGGACTTACGTAGAAAGCCAGGCATGGAGGTTTGTGTTTGTAAGTACAAAGTTACTGTGGTAGAGCCAAGATAGAAGCAATCCTGGTGACTCACAAGCCAGCCACCCTAGTACACACTGTGAGCTGCACATTCAGGGAGGAAACTGTCTAACCAAACAAGGTGGAGAACCATAGAGGAAGACTGCAGACATTGACTTCTGGCTTCTTCACATGCATTTACAAGTATGCATGAATGTACATGTACACTCACACTTAAATGTACCACATGCACACACACAAACACAGACACAGACACACATACACATACAGTAAGTGGAGGATAAAATTTTTGTGATTCAGACAATACAACATATAAAAACTTCTGTAAAGTTTTCTAGTTCATTTGTTTTTGAACTGACTTTTGTTGACTTAACATGCAAGTAATTGGTTTAAATGAACAAAGTGATGGAGTTTTTGGTTTGTTTACATGCTATCATGAAAATAAAGATTTATGAAAATTCTGAATTTATATAAATGTGGTAATGATTTGTGACAATCTCCTGTTTGATTGACAAAGGGTAAACTAGACTTGAGAGTTGCCTGTCATATCATGTAAATGTAAAAGACTTTCTAATAAGTATGAACAAGTTCATCCTGGTAACAAATAGTAATGGTGGTTGCATGCCGTTTCCTCAAATTGAAACCCTCTGATCAGAAGAGAGGCCCCTAAGAAACAATTAACAAATAACACTTGTAATGATAAAGAAATATCCTAACAGCTTCCAGGAAACTCACCAGATTGTATATAAATAATACTAATACCCAGGGAAAATAGCACCAAGGATGCAATTTGGGTGCACAGTCACTCATGATGGGATAGGCTTCTCATCTAAACTTCCCATATACGACTCCTCACCCATTTTCCTATAGCTACAATAAACACAATAAGCTAGTCAGACTAAGTCATTTATTTGGTAGGTCAATATATTCCTGTCTGCATACAAATACATTTCTTCCCTTAATATGTCACACATCAGAAGTGGCAAGAAACCTACTAATCTTTTCTAATCAAAATTACACACATACATACACATCTTGACAACAGCAGTTAAATTACAAGCTGTTTGTGTTTTAAATTGCTGTCTATAATTGTTGCTATATATAATAACCAAGACAGAAAATGATTATGATAGCTACCATCAACCCTTACAGTTTAAATATTTAGCTGTTTCTGTCTGAAATGTAAATATAGCACTTTTTATTTAAAATCTTGGCTGAGAGTGATGTTTGAGGCCTCTAAATGCCTTTCCCCAATATAAACACACACGCCTCAAGAACTGTAGAATCAGCATGAAATTCTCAAATCTGTATTATACATTCACTGCTCTTATGCACTCATGGACCAGGGCATTAGCACAGATGTGTTTATGGATTCACTGAGCCCAGCTGAGACCTACAAATACTGTAGTCCAGTATCCAGACTCTATATTCCCTTATTCAGTGTCTCGTGGGATAATACAGGATATTGCATACTTAAAAAATGTTTGGTAGGAGCTGGGGTTGACACTTCAATATGAACTCAGATATTGTACTAAGAAAAATGAAATTTTTGACTACTTTTTTCTTTAACAAACTTTTCCCCAAATGTTTATAGATTGCTTTGAAAAAGTATTGGAAGAAATTTTAGGATCCATCTTTACTCCAGTAAGTATTTCCTTTGTGGAGGTCTGCTTTGTTTTCAGAGTTCTGTACCTGAGAACTAGTTCATACTGTGTACTCACAAAGAGATGGTGAATCTTCCTGGGGCAAATACCTGGAGCCTTTTGATCATCTAACTTTTATCTCAGTACATCACCACACTTTTTTCTGAGTTGAAGGATACTGAGTTCTATTAACTAGTGCTGCAAGTCAGGCAGCTAGCCTGGCAATCTGACCTTGCTTTTCTTAGGATAATGGCTTCCAGTATGTTTCTAATGCTTAAGTAACACCATATGGCCTTTGCTACTTTGGAACTGTGTCATTTTCATTGCTTTTAGGAAAAGCATTTGTATAACAGCATTTCCTACTGCTGTCTTTATAGAGGGGGCCACCACTGAGATTCTTAATAAAGCTGATTCTGTTAGCGCAAACACATTATTTATCTTTCTCATAATTTTTGTGTTCTCTGTGCCCACTATATTAAGTATAGTCTTCTGGTTGGTTTTCTGGCTCTATGTAACATGTATATTTTAGTAAATCCTCTATTCTCTGCTCTCTAAACAGCTTTCCTAGCATTATTCATGCTTGATTATAATCCTTAGTTTACCTATTGTTTGTTCCATGCCCTTAAGATTTATTTTTTCTAAAATAATATTTTTATTAATGGAGAAATTGTAAAATATACTCAACCCATCCTAATCACCATCTCTTCTACCTCCTCCTAAATAACCCCCACCATACAACTTTGAGCTTGTGCTCACTCTTTTTTTTCCTTCGGTCTCTTTTTCTTTTCCTCTGTTTGTGTGTTAATCTATCCAGTCCAATTCTTGTTTTCTAACTATTTTTGGATGTATGGTCTGCCCTGGAGTGTAAACAGATTTTTCAGGGGTCAAGTCATTAAAGAAACTGAACTCTTCCTCTCTCATCAGCTTTCAAATGCACATAAAACATCAGGTAGTCATAAAATTCAATGTCTACTCCTCTCTCTCTCCATGCTAGAATTTTATCTGGTTTGAGTTTGTACTACTTTTGAGAATACTGTCACAATAGCTATAAATTTGTACATGCAACTGCACTCATGCCTGGGAAATACTGCTTCCTTGAAGTTATTCACTAACTCTATCTCTTACAATCTTTCCACACTCTCTTTCATGAAGAGTGATGATCTTGTGGAGAGAGTTGTAGTACAAATATATATATATATATATATCCCATTTAAGTCTGATCAGTCCACAGTCAATTATTCTTTGTGGATTAACTCTAGGTTTCTAGGTCTTTGTTTATTTCTATCTATTGAAAGAAGAAATATCTTTGATGAGGGCTGAGAGATGCAGCAATCTGTGAGTATAGAGATAAACAATTTGGAGTCAGTATAGATCTAAGTCTGTGAAGCAAAGTAATAGTAGGGGGTTTCCCTATAAGATTTATGATCTATTTAGCCATAAGTTCTTGGTCTGTTTGCTAATGCCAGGTGTGGGTTCTGTCTAATGAAGCTGGCTGTTAGATGCAACCAGAAAGTGGTTTGTTATTTAGATAACGTTGGTGTAACTACTTTATTATTTGGGCATATTTTGTCAGTTCAGACCTTATTGTAACTTGTAAGGCTCACAAAGAGATGATAATCTCTTCTCTCCCAACCGTATGTATTACATCTTCCATCACTATGTATACTTGGTAGTATAAAAGAAACTTTCAAATGAATATTGGCTTGATTTCTCCCTTATCAATGACACAGGGATGATGTCTCTATCAATAAGGTCTTACTTTCTGGTTCTGGGAATTAAAAAAAATATTTTTTTGGATCTGTGTGACCCCACCAGTCAAAAAATCAAAAAATATAATCCTTTCCTTGTACTGGAACTTTTATTTCTATTATGTGGTATCTGGTTGGGGAGTAGTCTCTCCATTGTAGGGTAAATCCAGTTAAATGCTCTCTCCCTCTTTCTTTAAAGGAAGCTTCTACAGTAACAGGTTTCCACATGTTGATTTTGAAAAGTCTTTAGTGTTAGTTATCTGTCCACTGTAATCCCTCCTCTACCCTGTCATTACTGCACTCAATGTTCTCTCTCTCTCTCTCTCTCTCTCTCTCTCTCTCTCTCTCTCTCTCTCCTCCTAACCCATGATACTTTATTAGTTTACTAACTTCTATGAGAGTTTCAAGTAAGGTTCACACACTAACACACACTAAGCTGGCATCCATATAGAAGAGAAAACATGATCTTAGTTTCTCAGCGTCTGGGTTATGTCATGCAGGATGATTGTCCCTAATTCCATACATTTACCTGTGAGTTTTAAACTTGATTTTTCTTTATATATGAAAAATATTCTGGTGTATAGATGCAACACATTCTCCTAATTAATTTATGAGTTGATGGACATATAGGGTGCTTTTAATTTACTGACTTTTGTGGATAGAGCAGCAATGAACAAGTGTCTCTGTCATAAGTTACAAGTACTTTAGTTGAATGTCAAACAGTGATACAGCTACATTATGTGGTATATCTAGTTTCAGCTCTTTGAAAAAATATGTATATATTTTTACATTTTTCTCAAAGTCATAGAAATAATTATTCTAGAGATATTTAATTCCTAAGGTTTGGATAGGAAGAACATCAAAATAAAGAGACAAATTTTTATTGTTTACTTAAATGAACAGGTTAGAACTATCAATATATATGTCATATTGATGTCATATATATACTAACATAAAGCTCTGTGATATATATTATTTATTAATATTGCTTAATATAAATAAACATGGAGATCAAAGTGAGTAATATGAATGTAACATGAAGTAAGTCAGTTCACAAAAGCGATTTATGTTATATGCTACAGTGATTTTCGTTTTGTTTTGTTGGTTTTATCCTTTTTTTTATTTCCATGTATCCCCTATTTCAAACTCCCTTCCCCCTCATGCCCCTCCCAGACACTCTGTCTTCTTCCCATCTCCTTATCTTCTCTCTAGCAAGGGCAGGCGTTCCCAAAGTCCCAAGGTTGCTTAGTTAAGCATCTACTTCAGGCAACTTCATTTTCCTCATCCTACAATCAAGACTCGGTTACACTCTCACCAATAATGGAGAAGTATTCCCCTTGCTCTGCAACCTCTTCAGCATTGTGTCTTTAATCTTAGCCATTCTTATAGGTGTAAGTTGGTATCTCAAAGTTGTTTTGATTTGCATTTCTCTGATGGCTAAAGATTATGAGCACAAAAAAGAAAAAGAAAAAGTAAAAAAAAATGATTGCCAATACAGCATTATGAATATATGGGAGATATCCTATATTAAAATTGTTTATGTAAAAAATTGTCTAGTCTTTAATTTGAGCAAACTTAAACAAGCTTAGGTAGGTATAGCTGTGTGTGTGGGGGGTGTGTATTATATAAGCCTTTCACATCATTGAAATAACTTTCTCTCTGATGTAGTCAAATGTACCCTTGTGATGTTGATTGAAAGTTACTACTTTGTTCTGCCAAGGGACATTTGTTATCAAATGTAACACATGCTACTAAGAATTCAAATGTCAAGGATAAATAGACACCTATTTTTAAGCCATCTTCAAATAAGGACATCTTTTGGCATTGACTAAGGTGAACACCACTCTTGTGTAAGTGAATTCCATGATTAGGAACAATTTGTTTTTATATTAAAACAGCCTGAAAAGTAGTTTATTATTAGTTTTAAAAAGTAAAATGTCACATCTCTTAAAGGTAATTGACAATGAATGTTAAACAGGTCACTTTTGAAGTTGGAGCATGAAGTCAAAGTATGTACTGAGAACTTTCTATCCATTTATGAGTCACAGTATAAACATAACAAACAAAAGTTACTTCACTTTCTATTGTGTAAAATATCACTGGGCATGTTATTCTCATAAGAGCTTCTTTCTTTATTGGTTTCTTTATTTTAATGATTTGTGTAGTATATAGCTTTCATTGTAGGTGCCCTATCATTTGATTTTTCCACATGTAATGTTTTTGAAATTTGTATTTTCCTGACACACAATGTTTTCTTCAAGGCTGTCTGATCTTATGTATAAAATCTAGTAATGGTTATAAACTGAGTTTCTGAGTCTGAGTTTGTTATCACTGGTGTTATACCCCAAACCCTATTAATTCTACATTTGTATTGATGACATTCTATAGTTAATAGTCATGTTCAGTTACTCCATCTCACACAAGAAGGAGAATGCAAAATGTTTCCATCTCTGCTGCATAGGCAGAACCCAATTGCAGATGGTAAGAGAACACAATAGCCTAAGATTAGAGTCAGGGTAATTCAGGTTCTCCCAAATGGAAAGAAATTAGTCCCTATCCTTCAGAATACAGGACAGACCTTCTGGTGAGTATACTAGAGAAGAAAATCCTTTGACAGTCACTTTGAATGGGAACAGGCTGAAGTTGACCTTGAAGCAGTATGGCCACACTGGAGTCACAGCTCTGAGCAGATACTTGTCTCTTTTCTGTTATCATTACCAACACTTTTCTCAGTTCTTGATTAATTGTAAACTGGAAATTTAAAGAACTCTATTGTATTTTTGTGTAATAAGTGAAATTATGCTTTTGTAAGCTTTATTTAGTACTTGCTATGTGGTATAAATTTTATAAATTCCCAGCAAATTCATGGTATTAATAATGTATTGGGCTAAGAAAGACTACTTCACCTGAATACAATTGCAAGCTGTCAGGACTTTCCAGTTTCCACCAGGCCAGTGCAAGACTTTCAAATATGTTCTCTCCATCATCCTAACTTTGATAACAGCTTCTCACTGATTTGCTTTATGGGTTCTCATCCCTTCTTTAGGCCTCTGACCTTTATCGCATTTGTAGAAGTCATTGATTGTTTAGTTCTGACATTATTTATTCATTCATTCTTTCTTCAATTCTCCATTCTGTGTATTATGTGGTTAAAAGCCAGTTTAAAAGATCCAGAGAAAATAAGAGAGTGTTGAAACAACCAAAGACAACATTAGAAGATAAACTAAATGTGCAGTTATGGAACTATTGAGATTTTACTCATTACATATAAATGAGAGGAGAGGAGGAAAATGAAGTAGAGATTTTTCTCTCATTTTGTCCCTAGAGGAGACAGTATCCAAACTGTGTTTTAAGACATATTGTCAACTTGCTGGGAAGGATAGAAATATATAAATGGATAGAGAATTATGAAATAAGATAGGGCAATTGCAAATCCACTGTGTTCATAAGCAATATAGCTAGACCTTACTCATCATTTAAACATGTAGTGCTCTATATGAAATCAGCTACACACTTAGTTAAGGTACTCACCGCACAGCAATGCAGAACTGTTGACACTTAAGAGTTTGTAGTGTGAGCACAGGAAATATGTCTAGCTGAGGAAGCTAAAGCATGAGAGGTTGACAAACAGGATGGGAAGCACAGTCTAGAACACAGTGGACAAACAGGATGGGAAGCACAGTCTAGAACACAGTGTTTTGAAAAGCCAACCCTCACTCAAAAGTTACTGCAATTCACTAGAATAGAATATAGGAGAAAGACATTGAAGAAGATTATGATAGTTTATATTAGATATGTTCAATTGTCTATGACACATAGAATGGACATCTCTGGAAATGTATTTAAAGGATTTAAAATAATGAAGGTAAATAGTATCACCAGATGATATGATTGTATATGTAAGTGACCCACGAAATTCTACCAGGGAACTTCTACAGCTATTAACACCTTCAGCAAGGTAGCAGGATAAAAGATTAATTCAAAAGAAATCAGTAGCCCTCTTATACACTAAAGATAAAAGGGCTGAAAAAAAAAGAAAGGAAACATCACTCTTTATAATAGCTACAAATAGCATTAAATACCTTGGTTTAACTATAACCAAGGAAGTAATAGATCTATTTGATGAAAACTTTAAATCACTTAAAAAAGAAATTGAAGAAGGTATCAGAAATTGGAAAGACATCCCATGTTCCTGGGTAGGTAGATTCAAAATAGTAAAAATGGCAATCCTACCAAAAGCAATCTATAGATGCAATGCAATTCCCATCAAAATACCTACACATTTTTTTTACAGATCTGGAAAGAACAATACTCAATTTCATTTGGAATAACAAGAAATCCAGGATTGTCAAAAACAATTTTGCTCAACAAAAGAACCTCAGAAGGCATCATCATCCCTGACTTCAAATTATACTATAGAGCTACAGTAATAAAAGCAGCCTGGTACTATGTGGTGGAAATGCTCTCTGTATGCTGTAAATAAAGGACTGGTTTGGCCTATGTAGAGTACCTTGGAAGTGGGTGGAGAATCAGAGCACAGGCAGGTAGAAGGAGGGTGGAGTTAGTCAGTCTCCATCTGACCCTTGAAGAAGATGGACATGTAAGAAATAGGTGAGCCACGGGCTGAGCCACATGGTGGACAAATTAATAGGAATGGGTTGAATTAATATGAAAGAGTTAGCTAGTAATGTGCTTGAGACTTGGGCCAAACAGTATAAAGTAATTAAGTGTCTGAATCATTTCTTTGGGGGATAAAAGCCGCCGCGGACCAGGTCCCAAACCTCTGGGCCCAAATGGCCAGGGAAAACTTACTACAACAGAACTAGCATAAAAACAGACTCGTGGCTCAATGGATTCGAATTAATGATCCAGACCTTAACCCAAAAACCTATGAACACCTGATCTTTGACAAAGAGGCCCAAAATATTCAATGGAAAAAAGATAATATCTTTAACAAATAGTGTTGGATTATCTGGATGGTAGTGTGTAGAAAATACAAATAGATCCAAGTCTATCACCCTGCATAAAACTCAAATCCAAGTGGATCAAAGACCTCAACATAAACCCACTCACACTGAACTTGATAGAAAAGAAACTGGAAAATACCTTCCAACGCATTGGCACAGGTGACCACTTCCTAAATATAACACCAGTAGCAAGACACTAAGAACAACAATCAATAAGTGGGACCCCCTAAAACTGAGAAGCTTCTGTAAAGCCAAGGACACAGTCAATAAGACAAAATGACAGACTACAGAATAGCAAAGGATTTTCACCAGCCCTAAAAGTGACAGAGAACTGATCTGTAAAATATATAGAGAACTCAAGACATTAGAGCATAAAACCTTGAATAACCCAATCAAAAAAATGGGGTTCAGAACTATAAAGGCAATTCTCATAAGAAGAATTACAAATGGCAGCAAGGCACTTGAAATGTGCTCATAATCTTTAGCCATCAGAGAAATGCAAATCAAAACAACTTTGAGATACCACCTGACACCTATCAGAATGGCTAAGATTAAAGACACAAATGACAGCCTATGCTGGAGAGGTTGCAGAGCAAGGGGAACACTCCTCCATTGTTGGTGAGAGTGTAAGCTTGTTCAGCCACTCTGGAATGCAGTATGGGTTTCTCAGAAAACTGGGAATCAATCTTCCCAAGGACCCAGCAATACCACTATTGGGCATATACCCTAAAAATGCACATTCTCACTCCAAAGGCATTAGTTCAACTATATTCATACCAGAATTTTTCATAATAGCAAGAACTTGGAAACAACCTAGATCTTCCTCAACTGAAGAATGGATTAACAAACCATGGAACATCTGCACAATGGAGTACTACTCAGCAGTAAGAAAAAAATGATATCCTAAAATTCGCAGGCAAATGGATGGATTTGGAGAATATCTTTCTGCGCGAGGTATTACAAACTCAGAAAGATAAGCAGCTCACTCATTAGTGGACTTTAAATAAAAAGCAAAGGACACCCAAGCTGCAAACCACAACCACTGAACAGCTTGGGATCCGAGGCATCTTGGATTGGCACCTTGGAGCCCATTCCCTCCAGGGAAACACCTAACCAAGTCTTGATATTAGGAAGAGGAAATCAGACATGCCTAAAGTAGATGCTGAACTAAGCCAGCTTGGGACCTTTGGACCTCCTGCCCTTGCTGGGGAGAAGATAAGGAAACAGGAAGAAAAGAGAGTGACTGGGAGGAGTGGGATGGGGAAGGGAGTTTAAACAAGTGGATACATGGATAAAAAAATTATTCAAAATTAAATAAAAAATAAAAAAAATAAATGAAAAGATAAAAGTTTAGGACAGAAATTACTAATTATGAACTTCTTAGTGAAGAATATTTTTGCCATGGATACCGAGAAGAATTTAGCAAAATAATCTGTAGTTATCCTACAACTTCTGTCAATGCAAATGGTACTCAAACCTGCAACTGTCTGCTGTTAACACAGATTTCTTCCATGTCTCTGCATGCTGCCTAGAACCATAAGAATTACTGTGAGGTTATTTGCTGTTTTTATCTCTATTTGGAGAATAAAATCTTATTTCATTTTGCATATCATAATATCAGAAAGCTCATTGGAAATAGAGAGGAAAAGAAATCTAACATTTGAATTCTGATCTTAAATTTGAAACCATCGTTTTTATTTCAAGCTGGAGGACATTTGTGGTATTTTTCTCCTCATGGTAGTTATCTGGGTGACCTCAGAAGGTTATAGCTCTTGTGCACATTAGTTATTTTTAAATCAAAATGAGTTATAGATCAAATGGTCAAATTTAGTCACTGAAATAAATTTGAAATATTATAGATATATAAATGCAGGAGAGAAATTTTAATTTATATGCTAATATTCAGATGTTTGTTATTAAATTATGTTTGACTTTGCTGGTTTTATCACAATTTGAAGGTCATAGGGAAGAGAGAAAATATGTATATATATAAAAGCTTTTACTATGTATATATTAACATGTTTAAAGTAAATGAGTGATATATTATTAGAATATAGTGTCTAATTAAATATGTATATGTGATAATTTCAATATTTTAGTTTTAATTTGGTCACTTTCTTAAAAAAAATCATACTAGTTCTATAGAATGGTGAGAAATGTTGAGGGTGTCTGCAAATAACTTACTATTTGAATTTATTCATGATATATTACTAAAATACCTATAATCCTAGTTATAGTAGTCAACATACTGTTAATTCAGAACCACAGACATCTAATAGATTGACTCTTTAGCTCTTCAAAGGCAAGAGAGCTAAGTTAATTTTTTGAGATTTCTCCACTCTTATTCTGTAGAGGATGTACTAGTTTACAACTCCACCAACAGTGAATGGAACTTAAAACTTTCGCAACAAGAGGGATAAACAGCTAAATACTCAGTGATAATGAAGTTATAAATATTTGAGGAGAAGAGACAACCCTTATCTTACTAGAAAAGCATGAGTCTTTTTTTTACAGCTTGAAAGAAAATTTTATGTTATATGAATTATATTTCAATTGATAATACACATGAGATTTTAAAAGATCAACCAAAGCCCATTGTTAATGTTTCTATGAAAAAGTTTTTATGTTTGTTTTCTAAGTGAGTCTGCAAAGTACAGTGACATGTCAACTTTTGAATAGCATCTTTGATTATATTTTATGATATTCAGTATATTGTCATAAATATAAATTTTGTTAATCTAATAATTTTAATCTTTATAAAATTAAGTGATATACTTATTAATATTTTATTTTTTATTTTATTTTATTTTTTGTTTTTTAAATAATATCCCTTAATATTAATGGACTCAATTCATTTATAAAAAGACATAGCCTAACACAATAGACAATGGATACAAAAACAGAAGCCAACCTTCTGCTGCATACACAAGCCACACCTCAAATTCAAAGGCAGACACTGGCTTAGAATAAAGGGCTGGGAAAAGATTTTCAAATCAAATGAACCTAAAAACAAGCTGTTATAGTCATCCTAATACCTAACAAAATGGACTTCAAACTAAAATCAATCAAAAGTGATCAGGATGGACATTATTTAATGTCAGGAAAAATGCACCAGGATAAAGTCTCAATCTTGAACATTTATGCCCTCAACACAGGGCACCTACATATGTAAAAGAAATACTACTAAAGCTTAAATCTCATATCAACCCCACACACTATTAGAGGGAGACTTCAATACCCCACTCTTACAAATGGATAGGTCTACCAGACAGAAAATCACTAGAGAAATATGGAATATAACAGATGTTATGACTCAAATGGACTTACTAGATATATAAAAAACTTTCCACCCAAACATAAAGGAATATACTCTTTTCTCAGCACCCCATAGAACTTTCTCTAAAATTGACCACATACTAAGTCATAAAGCAAATATCAACAGATACAAAAAAAAAAAAATAACTCCTTGAATCCTATCAGACTACCATGAACTAAAGTTAGAATTCAACAACTACAAAAATCACAGAAAGCCTACAAATTTATGGAAATGGAACCACCTCAGGGTCAAGGAAAAATTCAGTAAAAATGAATCCACAACATACTCAAACTCATGGGAAGCAATGAAAGCAATGTTAAGAGAAAAATCCATAGCATTAGATGCCAAGATCAAACTAAATAAAGAGAAACCCAAAGCAATCCCACTAAAATCACGAACAAGACAAGGCTGTCCTCTCTCCCCTTATTTATTCAAAATCATTATCAAATTTTTAATGATAGTTATGAAAGAGCAAAAGGAGATTAGGCAGATGCAAATTGTAAAGGAAGAAGTCAAACTATCTCTATTTGCAGATAATATAATAGTATACAGAAGTGAAGCCCAAAATTCTACCAGGGAACTCCTACAGCTGACAAACACCTTCAGTAATGTAGCAGGGTACAAGATTAACCCCCCCCCAAAAAAAAGCAATAGCCCTCTTATACACTTAAGATAAAAGGACTGCAAAAGAAATCAGGGAAACATCACTCTTTATAAAAGCTGCAAATAGCATTAAATATATTGGAGAAACTCTAACAAAAGAAGGGACAGACCTATATGACTAGGACTTTAAGTCATTGAAGAAAGAAATTGAAGAAGATATTGATTATGGAAAGATTCCCATTCTCCTGGATAAGTAGGATCAACATAATAAAAATAGTAATCTTACCAAAAGCAATCTACAGATTGAATGCAATCCCCATCAAAATCTGAACATAATTCTTCACAGACATTTAAAGAAAAATACTCAACTTCATATGGAATAACAAAAAAATCCCAGGATTTACAAAACAATTCTGCTCAATAATAGAACTTCAGGAGGTATCACTATCAGTGACTTCAAGCTATACTATATAGCTTCAGTAATAAAAACCGCCTGGTACTGTCATCAGTGGAATTGAGTTGAAGACCATGACCTTAATCTACATACCTATGAACACTTGACAAAGTGGCCAAAAATATACAATGGAAGGAAGATAATTTATTCAACAATTGGTATTGGCATAGCTGGATAGTAATATCTATCACCCTGCACAAAATTCAAGTCCAAGTGGATCAAAGGCCTTAACATAAACCCAGCTATACTGAACTTGATAGAAAAGAAAATGGGAAATGCTCTTAAATACATAGGCCCAGGTGAGTGCTTCCTAAATATAACACCAGTAGCATAGACACTAAGAAAAACAATTAATAAATGAGACCTTCTGAAACTGAGAAGCTTTTATAAGGCTTTTGTCACAGTCAATAAGACAAAATGAAAGCCTACAGATTGAGAAAAGATATTCACCAACCCTACATGTGACAGAGTACTGATTTCTAAAATATATAGAGAGCTCTAGAAGCTACAGGCCAAAAATCCAAATAAACCAATTAAAAAATGGAGTTCAGAGCTACATCTTCTGTTGAGAATTTCAAGTGGCTGAAAGACACTTAATGAATTGCTCAACATCCTTAGCCATCATAGAAATGCAAATTAAAACAACTCTGAGATTCTGCCTTCCACCTGTCAGAATGGCTAAGATCTGAACCATAGATGATAGGCTATGCTGGAGGGGATGTGGAACATGGGAACACTCCTCCATTGCTGTTGCAAATGTAAACTTTAGAGCAACTTTGGAAATCGCTATGATGATTTCTCAGAAAAGGAAATCAATTTCCTTGTAATTTAGCAATACCACTATTGGGCATATACCCAAAGGACATACATTGTTACCCCAAGGGCATTAGCTCAACTATGTTCATTGCAGTATTATTTGTGATAGCCCGAAACTGGAAACAACCTAGATGCCTCTCAACTGAAGAATTAAATAACAAATTGTGATACATTTACACAATAGAGTACCACTGAGGATAACAACAACAACAACAAAAAAATGACATCTTAAAATTTGCGTGTAAATAGATGGATTTGGAGAGTATCATTCTGAGTACATACCATATCTATCTTTCTTGTTCACAGAACCAGAACAATAGACATGATATGTACTCACTCATAAGTGGATTTTAGACATAAAGCAAAGAATATCCAGGCTGCAAACCACAACCCCTGAACAGGAGGAACTTAAGAGAGACATCCATTGATCCCCCTTAAAAAGGGGAGATAGATAACATCTCCTGAGTAAATTGGGGTAATGGAGAGCAAGCAAAGGAAGGTGGGAATAAATCATGAGAGATGGAGACAGTGAGTGAGAGGAGCAACAGAGAAGGAGAACAAAGAAATCAATATCATGATAGAGGAAGCCACTATGGGGATGGAAAGAAACCTGGTGCTAGGGAAACCTCCAAGAATGCCCAAGATTTCCCAGGCTACGATTCCAAGCAATAGTGGAGAGGATGTCTAAACAAGACTTCCCCTATAATCAAATGAATGACCACCCTAATTATTATTATAGTAACTTTATCTAGCAATGGATAGGAGAAGAAGAAGAAGAAGAAGAAGAAGAAGAAGAAGAAGAAGAAGAAGAAGAAGAAGAAGAAAAAGAAGAAGAAGAAGAAAAAGAAGAAGAAATCCATAGCTAAGAACCAGGTTGAGCTCCCAGTCCATCTGAAGAGAGACAGAGGAGAGAGTGTATGATCAAAGGGACCAGGATTATAAGGAGGAGATCCAAAGAGGTGGCTGAGCTATTGGGAACTCACTGACTCTGAAATAACAGCTGAGGAACCATCATGAATAGGAATTAAACCCTCCAAAGGTAGATGACTGTTAAATGGGGTGGGTAGTTTGTGGAGCCTCTTGTAGTAGGATTAGAGTATGTTTTTGGTATATGAACTGACATCTTGGAGCCCATTCTATACAGAGGAACACCTAGCCAAGCTTTAATACTATTGACTTGGACCTACCTCAACTGAATATGCCAGACAGAACTGACCTACTGTGGGACACATTGCCCTCCTTGGGAAATGGATGGGGGGATGGGATGGGAGGCTAAGGGAGGACTGGACGGATTGGGAGGAGGCAAATGAGTGGAGCAGTGGTAGATATAGAAAAAAACTTTTTAAATAATGAAATATAAAAAAGAAATAGAAAAGAAGCTTCTTGTTACAGCAGATGGGGTCAAATACAGAGACATTTTGTCTTGAACTGAACAATAGATGTTCATTTGTTTTTTTGATACTGTGTAATTCAGTCATAAAAATGTGAGAGGAAATATTTTACACCACTCTTCTTCCATTGTCTCTCACTTTTGGTTAAAAAATATAGCTTAAATTCTATCTGTTCAATGGGCATGACTTTACGTGATCACGAAATCAGTATAAAACATTAGCAAAAATTATGTGCAATAGAAAATAAATTTAAGATAGCTTCCGGTTCCACACCCAGGACCAAGTGCTGTCTGCAGAGTCCTAGTGCACTCTGGAGCAGGGGTAGGTAAACTCTGCCCATCACCACATCCACAGCTCCTGCTGAGGGTTCTGCACGTCTACCCACCATGAACTCGATCTGAGCGAATAAACTACAGGGGTCTCTGAAGAGCAGATTCAGACCCCACCTAGAGGTGAGGAGGGGTCACCAGGCCTCAGTGCCTATATCCCAGTCTGGGAGGGAGAGTTGATCTCCCATAGCTTTCGGTTTTGTTCCCGGGACCAAGTGCTGTCTGCAGAGTCCCAGCACAATCTGGAGCAGGGGCAGGTAAACTCTGCCCATCACCACACCCACAGCTCCTGCTAAGGGAATTTGCATGGCTACCCACCATGACCTCGAGCTGAGCGAACCAACAACTGCAGGGGTCTCTGAAGGACAGACTCAGACCCTGACCAGAGAGATGACAGGAGGCACACAAACCCGAGTGCCACAACTGACCAGGAGCCATCTAATCGTGAACCACTGAAGACATGGGCAAACGTCAGTGAAAAATTATATAATAATACAAAGGACAACATGGTAACTCCAGAAGAGAATGGCGATCTTACAAATACAAGATCTGAACTGAGCAATGAAGAGGAAACAGAAGGAAGCAACACCAAAAATTCCTTTTTGATGATCATTGAAGCTCTCAAAGAAAATATGAAAAATAGCCTTAAAGAAATAGAAGAAAATACAAACAAAAAAATGGAAAAGATGAACAAATCTATGAAAGAAACATGCCAGGAACTAAAAGCTGAAATGGAAGCAATAAAAAAGGCACAAAATGAGGCAAAGATGGAAATAGAAAATCTGAAGAAAAAAGCTGGAACCACAGATACAAGCATAACAAACAGAGCTCAAGAGATGGAAGATAGAATCTCTGAAGTGGAAGACTCAGTAGCTCAAATAGATATATCCGCCAAAGAAAATACTAAAACCAAAAAAGCCATAACTCAAAATGTTCAGGAAATCTGGGACACCGTGAAAAGACGTAATTTGAGAATAATAGGAATAGAAGAAGGAGAAGAATACCAGCTCAAAGGCACAGATAATGTTTTCAATAAAATCATAGAAGAAAACTTTCCTAACCTGAAGAAGGAAATGCCTATAAAGATACAAGAAGCTTACAGAACACCAAATAGATATGATCCCCAAAAAAATTCAGTGCACCACATTATAATCAAGACACAAAACATACAGAACAAAGAAAAAAATTTAAGAGCTGTAAAAGAAAAGGGCCAACTCACATATAAAGGCAGACCCATCAGAATAACGC
>PVIH01027132.1:0-17495 GCA_004025045.1 Sigmodon hispidus | reverse complement strand
CTCCCTGAGCTATGTCTGCCTATTACTCAATGACCAAGAACTCCCTGAGCAATGTCTGCCTTGTTACTCAATGACAAAGAAAGTCCTGAGTGATTTCTGTCTACTTACTCTAAAATCAGGTTCTTTCTAAAGTATATCTCTCTACCTACTTAGAGATCAAGAACTTCCTAAGCTTTATCTGCCTCTTTACGAAAACATCAAGAACTTCCTAAGCTATGTTTGCCTAGTTACTCAATGATCAAGTACTTCCTTCAAAGTATCTGCCTAGTTACTCAATGACCAAGTTCATCCTGAACTATTTCTGCCTAGTTACTCATAGATAAGGAACTTTCTAAATTATATGGCCTAGTTACTCAAAAATCAATAAATTCCTAGCTATTTCTGCCTAGTGACTCAGTGATTAGGAATTTTCTAAGCTTTATCTGCCTAGTTACTCAATGACCAAGAAGTCCCTGAACTATGTTTGCATAGTTACTCAATGACCAAGGACTCCATAAGCTAGGTCTGCCTTCTTACTCAATGATCAAAATCTTCCTGAGCTATATCTACCTAGTTACTCAGTGACCTAGAACTTCCTAATGTATATCTGCCTAGTTACTCAAACATCAGGAAATTACTGACCTATTTCTGCCTAGTTCCTTAAAGATCAGGTACTTTCTAAAGTATATCTGCCTACCTACTCAGAGATAATCAACTTCCTAATGTTTCTCTGCCTAGTTACTAAAAGAACAAGAACTTCCTGAGCTATGTCTGCCTAGTTACTCAAAGATTAAGTAATTCTTACAGAATATCTGGCTATTTACTCAACGACCAAGAACGTCCAAAACTATTTCTGCCTAGTTACTCAAAGAACAAGAACTTCCTAAAGTATATGTCCTAGTTACTCAAAAATCAAGAACTTCCCAAGCTATGTCTGCCTAGTTCCTCAGTGATCAGGACCTTTCTAAGATTTATCTGCCTAGGTATTCAATGACCATGAAATCCCAGAGCTTCTATGCCTAGTTATTCAATGACTAAGAACTCCCTGAGCTATGTCTGCCTGGTTACTCAATGACAAAGAACTTCCTGAGCTATGTCTTCCACTTATTCAATGACCAAGAACTTCCTGAGCTATGTCTCCCTACTTACTCATTGACCAACAAATCCCTGAGCTATGTCTTCCACTTATTCAATGACCAAGAACTCCCTGTGCTTGGTCTCCCTACTTACTCAATGACCAAGAACTTCCTGAGCTATATCTCCCTTCTTAATCAATGACCATGAACTTCCTAATCTCTGTTTGCCTAGTGGCTCGAAGACCTAGAACGTCCTGAGAAAATCTGCCTAGTTACTCAATGACCAAGAACTTCTGGAGCTATATTTCCCTACTTTCTCAATGACCAAGACTTCCTGAGCTATGTCTGCCTAGTTACTGAATGAGTAAGAACTCCTGAGTTATGTCTGACTACTTACTCAATGACAATGAACTTCCTGAGCTTTGTCTTCCTACTTACTCAATGACCAAGTACTCCCTGAGCTTTGTCTTCCTAGTTACTCAGTGACTAAGAACTCCCTGAGCAAGGTAACCATGTTACTCAATGACCAAGAACTTCTTGAGCTATATTTCCCTACTTACTCAATGACCAAGAACTTCCAGAGCTATATCTCCCAACTTACTCAATGATCAAGAACTCCCTGAGATTGTGTGCCTAGTTATTCAGTGTCTAAGAACTTCCTGAGCTATGTCTGCCTACTTACTCAATGACCAAGAACTTCCAGAGCTATATGTCTCTACTTACTCAATGACCAAGAACTTCCTGAGCTATGTCTGCCTAGTTATTCAAATATCACATACTTTCTAATGTATATCTGCCTACCTAATCAGAGATCAAGAGTTTTCTAAGCTGTCTGTTTAATTACTCAAAGACTAAGAACTCCCTGAGCTTTGTCTGCCTAGTTACTCAGTCACTAAGAACTCCCTGAGCTAAGTCTATCAGGTTACTCAATGACCAAGAACTTCCTGAGGTATATCTCCCAACTTACTCAATGATCAAGAACTCCCCGAGCTATGTCTGCCTAGTTACTCAATGACAAAGAACTTCCTGAGCTATGTCTTCCACTTATTCAATGACCAAAACTTCCTGAGCTATGTCTGTCTCCCTACTTACTCATTGACCTACAACTTCCTGAGCTATGTCTTCCACTTATTCAATGACCAAGAACTTCCTGAGCTTGGTCTCCCTACTTACTCAATGACCAAGAACTTCCTGAGCTATACATGCCTAATTACTCAATGACCAAGAACTTCCTGATCTCTGTTTTCCTAGTTGCTCTATGGCCTAGAATGTCCTGAGAAATGTCTGCCTATTTACTCAATGACCAAGAACTCCCTGAGCTATGTCTCCCTACTTACTCAATGGCCAAGACTCCCTGAGCTATATCTGCCTAGTTACTCAATGAAAAAGAATTCCTGAGTTATGTCTGACTACTTACTCTATGACCATGAACTTCCTGAGCTTTGTCTCCCTACTTACTCAATGACCAAGAACTCCCTGAGCTTGATCTGCCTAGTTACTCAGTGACTAAGAACTCCCTGAGCTAGGTCTACCTTGTTACTCAATGACCAAGAACTTCCTCAGCTACATCTCCCAACTCACTCAATGATCAAGAACTTCCTGAGATTGTGTGCCTAGTTATTCAGAGTCTAAGAACTCCCTGAGCTATGTCTGCCTAGTTACTCAATTACCAAGAACTTCCTGAGCTATATCTCCCTACTTCCTCAATGACCAAGAACTCCCTGATTTATATCTCCCATCTTACTCAATGATCAAGATCTCCCTGAGATTGTGGGCCTAGTTATTCAGTGTTTAAGAACTTCCTGAGCTATGTCTGTCTACTTACTCAATGACCAAGAACTTCCAGAGCTATATCTCCCTACTTACTCAATGACCAAGAACTTCCTGAGCTATGTCTGCCTAGTTGCTCAATGACCAAGAACTTCCTGTGCTAGGTCTGCCTAGTTACTCAAAGATCACATACTTTCTAATGTATATGTGCCTACCTACTCAGACATCAAAAATTTTCTAAGCTATCTGTTTAGTTACTCAAAGATCAAGAACTTCCTGAGCCATGTTTGCTTAGTTACTCAATGACCAAGAACTCCCTGAGCGAGGTCTGCCTTGTTACTCAATGACTAAGAACTTCCTGAGTTATGTCTGCATAGTTACTCAATGACCTAGAACTTCCTAATTTATATCTGCCTAGTTACTCAAAGATTAATAACTCCCTGAGCTATTTCTGCCAAGTTACTGAAAGATCAGGTACTTTCTAAAGTATATCTGACTACCTACTCATAGATCAAGAACTTTCTATGCTATCTGTCTAGTTACTCAAAGATCAGGAACGTCCTTAGCAATGTATGCTTAGTTACTCAAAGATTAAGTTCTTCCTAAGGAATATCTGCCTATTTAATTCATGACCAAGAAAGTCTTGAACTATTTATGCCTAGTTACTCAAAGATTAAGAAGTTCCTATAGAATATCTACCTAGTTACTCAAAAATCAAGAACTTCCTAAGCTATTTCTACCTAGTTACTCAATGATCAGGAACGTTCTAAGCATTATCTGCCTAGTTACTCAATGAGTACGAACTCCTTGAGCTATGTCTGCCTAGTTACTCAATGACTAAGAACTTCCTGAGCTATGTCTGCGTAGTTACTCAATGACCAAGAACTTGCTGAGCTACTTCTGCCTAGTGACTCAATGATCAAGGGCTCCCTGAGCTACGTGGTCCTACTTACTAAATGACTAAGACCTCCCTGAGCTATGTCTGCCTCCTTACTCCATGATCAAGGACTCCCTGAGATATATTTTCTGCCTAGTTATTCAATGTCCAAATACTTCCTGAGCTTGGTCTGCCTTGTTACTCAATGACCATGAACTTCCTGAGCTATGTTTGCATAGTTACTCAATGACCTAGAACTTCCTAAAGTATATCTGCCTAGTTACTCAAAGATCAGGTACTTTGTAAAGTATATCTGCCTACCTATTCATAGATCAAGAACTTCCTAACCTATCTGCCTAGTTACTCCAAGATCAAGAACTTTATGAGCTATGTCTACTTAGTTACTCAAAGTTCAATTTCTTCCTACACAATATCTGCCTATTTCTTAATGACCAAGAATGTCCTGAACTATTTCTGCCTAGTTACTGAAAGATCAAGAACTTCCTAAAGTATATCTGCCTAGTTACTAAAAAATCAGGAACTTCCTAAGCTATTTCTGCATAGTTACTCAATGATCACAAAATTTCTAAGCTTTTTCTGCCCACTTACTCAATGACTAAGACTCCCTGAGCTATGTATGCCTAATTACTCAATGACTAAGAACTCTCTGAGCTATGTCTGCCTAGTTAATCAATGACTAAGAATTCCCTGAGCTATGTCTGCCTACTTACTCAATGACCAAGAAATCCCTGAGTTAGGTCTCCCTACTTACCTAATGACAAAGAACTTCCTGAGCTGTGTCTGCCTACTTATTCAATGACCAAGAACTTCCAGAGCTAGGTCTGCCTAGTTACTCAAAGATTACGTACTTTCTAAAGTATATCTGCCTACCTATTCGGAGATCAAGAATTTTCTAAGCTATCTGTCTAGTTACTCAAAGATCAAGAACTTTCTGAGCCATGTTTGCTTAGTTGCTCAATGACCAAGAACTCCCCGAGCGAGGTCTGCCTTGTTACTCAATGACCAAGAACTTCCCGAGTTATGTCTGCATAGTTACTCAATGACCTCGAACTTCCTAAAGTATATCTGCCTAGTTACTCAAAGATCAAGAACTCCCTGAGCTATTTCTGCCTAGTTACTCAAAGATCAGGTTCTTTCTAAAGTATATCTGGCTACCTACTCCGAGATCAAGAACTTTCTATGCTATCTGTCTGGTTACTCATATATCAAGAACTTCCTGAGCTATGTCTGCCTAGTTACTCAAAGATCAAATTCTTCCTACAGAATATCTGCCTATTTACTGAATGACCAAGAAAGTCTTGAACTGTTTATGCATAGTTACTAATAGATCAAGAAGTTCCTATACAATATCTACCTAGTTACTCAAAAATCAAGAACTTCCTAAGCTATTTCTGTCTAGTTACTCAATGATCAAGAACATCCTGAAATATGTGTGCCTAGTTACTCAACGACCAACAACGTCCTGAGATATGTCTGCTTAGCTACTCAGTGACAAAGAAATTCCTGAGTTATGTCTCCCTACATGTTCGATGACTAGAATTCCCTGAGCTCTGTCTGCATAGTTTCTCAATGACCAAGAACTTCCTGAGATAGGTCTGCCGAGTTGCTCAAAGATCAAGAACTCCTTGAGCTTTATCTGCCTAGTTAATCAATGACCAAGAACTCCCTTAACTATGTTTGCTTAGGTACTCAATGACCAAGGACTCCGTGAGCTAGGTATGCCTGTTATTCAATGACCAAACACTTCCTGAGCTATATCTGCCTAGTTACTCAATGACCTAGAACTTCCTAAAGTATATCTGCTTAGTTACTCAAAGAAGAAGAAATTACTGACTTATTTCTGCCTAGTTACTCAAAGATCAGGTACTTTCTAAAATATATCTGCCTACCTACTCAGAGATCATGAACTTCCTAAGTTTTTTCTGCCTAGTTACTAAAAGATCAAGAACTTCCTGAGCTATGTCTGCCTAGTTACTCAAAGATTAAGTACTTCTTTCAGAATATGTCTAGTAACTCAATGACCAAGAAGGTCCTGAACTATTTCTGCCAAGTTACTCAAAGAACAAGAACTTCCTAAAGTATATGTCCTAGTTATTCAAAAATCAAGAACTTCCCAAGCAATTTCTGCTTAGTTCCTTAGTGATCAGGAACTTTCTAAGATTTATCTGCCTAGGAATTCAATGACCAAGAAATCCCTGAGCTTCTGTGCCTAGTTATTCAATGACTAAGAAGTCCCTGAGCTATGTCTGCCTGGTTACTCAATGACAAAGAACTTCCTGAGCTATGTCTTCCACTTATTCAATGACCAAGAACATCCTGAGCTATGTCTCCCTTCTTACTCAATGACCAACAACTCCCTGAACTATGTCTTCCACTTATTCAATGACCAAGAACTCCCTGAGCTTTGTCTCCCTACTTACTCAATGACCAAGAACTTCCTGAGCAATATATGCCTAATTACTCAATGACCAAGAACTTCCTGAGGTATATCTCCCTTCTTACACAATGACCAAGAACTTCCTGATCTATGTTTGCCTAGTTGCTCTATGACCTAGAACGTTCTATGCAATATCTGCCTAATTACTCAATGACCTAGAACTCCCTGAGCTATGTCTCCCTACTTACTCAATGACCAAGACCCCCTGATCTATGTCTGCCTATTTACTCAATGACAAGAAAGACCTGACCTATGTCTGCCTTTTTACCCAATGAACAAGAAGTTCCTGAGCTATGTCTTCCTACTTACTCAATGACCAAGAAGTCCCTGAGCTATATCTGCCTAATTACTCAATGAACAACAACTCCCTGTGCTATGTCTACCTAGTTACACAATGTCCAAAAACTCCCTGAGCTAGGTCTGCCTTGTTACTCTATGACCAAGAACTTCCTGAGCTAGTTCTGCCTAGTTACTCAATGACCAAGAACTTTCTGAGCTATTTCTGCCTAGTTATTCAAAGATCAAGAACTCCCTGAGCTATGTCTGCCTAGTTACTCAATGACTAAGAACTTCCTAAGCTATCTGCCTAGTTACTAAATGATCAAGAACTTCTTGAGCTATGTCTACCTAGTTACTCACAGATCAAGTTCTTCCTACAGAATATCTGCATATTTACTGAATGACCAAGAAAGTCCTGAACTATTTCTGCCTAGTTACTCAAAGATCAAGAACTTCAAAAAGTAAATCTGCCTAGTTACTCAAAAATCAAGAACTTCCTAAGCTATGTTTGCCTAGTTACTCAATGATCAAGTGCTTCATTTAAAATATTTGCCTAGTTACTCAATGACCAAGATCATCCTGAACTGTTTCTGCCTAGTTACTCATAGATCAAGAACTTGCTAAAGTATATGGCCTAGTTACTCAAAAATCAAGAACAACCTAAGGTATTTCTGGCTAGTGACTCAGTGATCAGGAATTTTCTAAGCTTTATCTGCCTAGTTACTCAATGACCAAGAAGTCCCTGAGCTATTTCTGCCTAGTTACTCAATGAACAAGAACTCCTGAGTTATGTCTGACTACTTACTCAATGACCAAGAACTCCCTGAGCTTTGTCTGCCTAGTTACTCAGTGACTAAGAACTCTCTGAGGTATGTCTGCCTAGTTACTCAATGACCAAGAACTTCCTGAGCTATGTCTTCCTACTTACTCAGTGACCAAAAACTCCCTGAGCTATGTCTGCCTAGTTACGAATTTCCAAAAATCTCCCTGAGCTTTGTTTGCCTAGTTACTCAATGCCCAAAAACTTCCTCAGCTTTGCCTGCCTAGTTACTCAAATGAAGTACTTCCTGAGCTATGTCTGTCTTGTTACTCAGTGACCAAGAAATTCCTGAGCTATGTTTTCCTAGTAGTTCAATAACCTAGAACTTCCTGAGCTATGTCTGCCTAGTTACTCAATGACCAAGAACTTGCTGAGCTAGGTCTGCCTAGTTACTCAAACATCAAGGACTCCCTGAGCTATGTCTGCCTAGTTACTCAATGACCAATAACTCCCTGTGCTATGTCTACCTAGTTACCCAAGAACTCCCTGAGCTAGGTCTGCCTAGTTACTAAATGACCAAGAACTTCCTGAGGTAGGTCTGCCTTGTTACTCAATGACCAAGAACTTCCCGAGATATGTCTGCATAGTTACTCAATGACCTAGAACTTCCTAAGTATATCTGCCTAGTTTCTCAAAGATCAAGAAATCCCTGAGCTATATGTTCCTAGTTACTCAAATATCTGGTACTTTCTAAAGTATATCTTCCTACCTACTCAGGGATCAAGGACTTCCTAAGCTGTCTGCCTAGTTACTCAAGGATCAACAACTTTCTGAGCTATGTCTACCTGGTTACTTAAAGATCAAGTTCTTCCTACAGAATATCTGCCTATTTACTGAATGAACAAGAAAGTCCTGAACTATTTCTGCCTAGTTACTTAAAGATCAAGAACTTCCTAAAGTATATCTGCCTAGTCACTCAAAGATCAAGAACTTCCTGAGCTATTTTTGCCTAGTTACTCAAAGATTAGATACTTTCTAAAGTATATCTGCCTACCTACTCATAGATCAAGTACTTCCTAAGCTTTATCTGCCTAGTTACTCAAAGATCATGAACTTCCTGAGCTATGTGTGCCTACTTACTCAAAGATCAAGGACTTCCTACAGAATATCTGCCTAGTTACTCAATGACCAAGAACTTCCTAAAGTATATCTGCCTAGTTACTCAAAGATCAAGAACTTCCTGAGCTATTTCTGCCTAGTTACTCAAAGATCAGGCACTTTCTAAAGTATATCTGCCTACCTACTCAGAGATCAAGAACTTCCTAAGCTTTATCTGTCTATTTCCTCAAAGATCAAGAACTTTCTGAGCTATGTCTGCCTAGTTACTCAATGATCAAGTGCTTCCTACAGAATATCTGCTTAGTTACTCAATGACCAAGAACCTCCTGAACTATTTCTGCCTAGTTACTTAAAGATCAAGAACTTCCTAATGTATATCTGCCTAGTTATTCGAAAATCAAGATCTTCCTAAGCTATTTCTGCCTAGTTACTCAATGATCAGGAACTTTCTAATCTTTATCTGCCTAGCTACTCAAAGATCCATAACTTCCTAAGCAATTTCTGCCTAGTTACTCAATGATCAGAAACTCCTTGAGCTATGTCTGCCTAGTTATTCAAAGATCAGGATCTTCCTGAGCTATCTGTCTAGCTTTTGACTGTAGGTTAATCTGTTGATATTCCAAATTTTATTAAGTACCTAACTTATCACCACATATGCTCAAGAGAATGTAGTTTTATCTTGAGGTTTGTGTATTTCCAGTGTATTGAGAATGTGTCTGTGTTTGTCATAGTGACTGTATAAATTTGTATTCACTAGTTAATGGGTTAAATATGATTAAGAGCACCTCAACATCTGTCATAATTATACTTTGTTAGTAATTTGTCTGAATATTGTAGAGAGTAATTTGTAATTATTCTATTGCACATTCCTTTTTCAGAAGTTTGGGTTTTCTACATCACCTTATATTTCTTTTAGCTTACATTGTTATTCTTATTTTTCTTCAGAAAATCTATATACCTGGCACTGTCTTATATTGCTCATCTCATTTATTTTTTAGGCTTTGGGGTGAACCTTTTAATCTTCATGAGCAGCATGATGCACTAGAGTTTTTCAATTCTTTGGTGGATAGTTTAGATGAGGCGTTTAAAGCTTTAGGACACCCAACAGTGCTGAGTAATATCTTTGGAGGATCCTTTGCAGATCAAAAGATTTGCCAAGTATGCCCACATAATTAAGTGCCAATATTGTTGTTTATGTTTTATTGAACCTTTTTTACAAAAGTGTCAATAAAATCTTAACTGTTATTTTAGAGAATGGTTCACTATCACTAATATTGATATTTTCTTTTTTCATGTATTATTATTTGTTGAGTTATACCAGAAGATGGTATTTTATAGAAGCTTATAATTACTTAAACATTATATTTCTTTTATTCTGCTCCTCCCTAGTCTTTGTCTAGATATCTAACCTCTATGATTATGACAGGTTCCAAAGACATAAAAGGACACATTCACATATAAAGAAAAGAGGCAGTGATTATCTTTTGAGTCTGCATGACCTTACTGAGAATTGTTTTCTATCTTTGTTCAGTTGCCTGCAAATTATATAATTTTATTTTTTTATCAACTAAATATTCCACTGAGTAATATACATTTATTACTCTTTATCACTTGGATGAACGAATATCTATTCATTTGTTGCTGATGTCCAATTTTGAGATATCATGAATATTACATAGAGCAGCAATGAATTATGAATGAGAAAGTATCACTGTGGTAAACTGTGCAATCATTTGGAATTATGGCAGCAGTGGTAAAGCTGGATCCTAGGGTAGACAGATTCCCGTCTAAATGTGCACCATTTATTCTACATCCTTGCCAACATGAGCCATTATTTGTCTCATTTATGATATTAGCCATTCTGATTGGTGTAAGGTGAAATGTTTCGAGTGGTTTTTGATTTGCATTTTTCTGATATTTGGGTTCTTTTGGTTTTTTTGAGGCAGGACATCTTCCTGTTGTCCATCCTGTTCTGGAACTCTCTCTGTAGTCATGCTGGCTATTAATCAAATATCTGCCTTTCTCTGTCTCCAGAATGCTAAGATTAAAGTGTGAACAGTCACACCTGGCAGATATGGCAGATGGCTGAGGATATTAACATTTGTTTCTGTGCCTTAGATATGTTACTTCTGTCCCCTACTTGTAAATGGTTTCTGTTTGCTTTCATGTATTTTTTCTCATTATTTAGAAGTGTTATTGCTTGAAAAGATTAATTTGTATGCTGCCTCTTTATTCGGTTGATGGTGTCATTACCATACAAAAGCTTTTCAATCTCATGAGATACCATTTGCTAATTGTTGATTTATTGCCTATGCTGTGTTCTGTTTAGGTAGTTTTCTCCTGTGCCATGAGTTCAAGGCTTGCTTTCTCTTCTGACTGAATATATCTGGTTTATGTTGAGGTCTTCAATGCATTTGGAGTTGAATATTGTTCATGCTTATGGATATGGCTCTATTTGCATTTTTTTAACATGTGGACATCTAGTTTCATTATTTATTGGAGATTCTTTTTTCCCTCCCATTTGTGTCTTAGGCATCTTTATCAAAGACTAGTTGTATGTGTGAGTGTCTGTATTTGTATCTTGACCTTTAGTTTTATTCTATTAGTCAACTCGTCCTTTTTTGTTCAAATGAGGGATGATGATAGCTTGAACAGTTCTTTTATTATTCAGGATTTTCTTAACTGTTCTGGGCTTGTTCATTTGAAGGCTGTGTAGATTTTATGTTGGAATTTTGATGGGGATTACAAGGAATCTATATGTTTTTTTGGGTTTTTTTTTGTTTGCTTGTTTTGGTTTTTAGTAGAATGACCATTTTTGCTGTTTATTCTACTCCTTCATGAACATGGAAGATCTGTCTTCTGCTCATACAATCTTTGACTCATTTGATTAGTGACATCACAAGATTTACTTTATTGTTTGAAGCAATTTTAAAATGTATTGTTTTTTGTTTTTGTTTTGTTTTTTTTTTTCAGTCTGACATTTGTATATAGGAAAACAAAACATTTTGTGTCACATTTTATTGATGAAAGTATTTATCAGCTATAGGGATTCCTCAGTGGAATTTTTAGGATCACTTATGTATGCTATCTCATCATATGCAAGTCTAGATACTTTGATTTATTCCCTTTTTGTTTGTGGGTCCTCCCCTTAAGCATAGCTTTTTTTGGCTATGGTTAGACAATCCTGTATGCTAAAGTTATGTATTTAGTTATGCTAAAGTTCAGAACAGTAGCAAAATTGCAGCTATAAAGTAGCAACAAAAATAACTATCTCTTGTAAGTCAAGACAATATAAAGTACTGTATTAAAGGGTGGCAACATTAGGAAATTTGAGACATTTGTTTTGATATTAAGTTGCTACCTTTAGAATAAAATTTGTTATTTTAATTTTTTTGGTTTCTGTTCATCAGTTATTGATGAAGTTCCATGAGCTGCTGAGAAGTAGGCATATGCTTTTGTGTTTGGATATTCTGTAAATATCTCTAAGGTTCATTTGGCTCATGATGTTTTTTAGTGTGAGAATTTTTATTTAGCCTTTGGTTGACCCATATATAGGAGAGAGTGGACTAATGAGGTCTCCCGTGAGGCTCAATGTGTAATTTGAGCTGTAATAGTGGTTTGTTTGGGGCTGTTACATTTTTGGTTTTAATATGTAAGTGTTGAGAATTCCACTTTTGAGTATGCAGTGTTCTTTTTATCTCTTCTGCTAAGTAGTAGTTTGATACTGATCTTAATATATATATATATACACAGCTTGTTTTATAGGTATATTTGTTTATAATATTTCTTTCATTCATTTACCCTGAAATGGTTTCTTAATTATAAGACCACTTCTATGGATACAGCAGGGCAATCTGGTAGTCTGCATCTTCTAATTGGCAAATTAGGACCATCAATATTGATAACCCAGTAAGGAATGTTTTTTTTTATTTAGAAAATAGATGTTTTTATAACCATGTGGCTCCCTGCTCTCTCCTCCCTTCCATTCTTTCAGTTTCTTTCAGTCAGCCTTCAGCCTCCTCCCTCCCCATGCTCCTATCCCCTCCCCAAAAGGACAAGAAGTCCCAAGGTAGGTCAGTTCATCCTGGCACATCTACTCCAGGCAAGTCCAATTTTCTCATCCCAATATCAACACTGGGTTAGGTGTTTCTCTGAAGAGAATGGGTTCCAAGGTACCAGCCACACACAGGAACAGTCTGATCCCATTCTTCAAGGCTCCACATTCTGCCCATTCGAGTCAATAGTTGTCTCCCCTTTGAGGGCCTACCTCCTCTTCCCGATGGCTCCCCAGTGGCTCTTCTTGATTCAGTGAGCTCCCCAGAGCTCCAGGAAGCCATCATTGGGAATTTTCCATACAATTCCTATTCTCTTGCTCATAAAGATTCTCCTTCCCCTCTTTTAGTTGGACAAGGAGCTCAGCACCAGTGCACAGCCATGGATTGGATCGCTACCTTCACCTCTATTGTTGGATATTGGTTCTGTGATGACACTTAGGGTGGCTATTCATTTGACAGTAAGAAAAGTCCTGCTTAGGCAACCCCTCCACTACTGGTTGGACACCTAGCCAAGGACATCCTGTGAGTTCTTGGAGGTTTCTTTCCAATCCTACACTGGCTTCCTCTATCAAGATATTCATCCTTTTTTTTCTCCCTCTTTGTTGCTCCTCTCACTCAAGCATCTTCTCTTATGATTTTTTCACAGCTCTTCTTGGTTGCAACCCATTATGATTCCAATTTACTAAGGAGATCTTCTCAATTTTCCCTTCCCAGGAGGATCCCTGGATGTCTCTTTTAAGTTGCTTCTGTTACAAGCTGTTCAAGGTTTATAACTTGGGTATTCTTTGCATTATATCTAAGGTCCACTTATGACTGAATACATTCTGTGCCAGTTTTTCTGGGCTTGTGATACCTTGCTCAAAAGGATATTCTCCACATCCATCTATTTGCCTGCAAATTTTAGGATGTCATTCTTTTATATTGCTGAATAATACCTCACAGCATAGATGTACAACAGATTGTTAACCCATTCTTCACTTGAGGTGCAAAGAAGTTGTTTCCATATTCTTGCTATTTTGAATCATGCTGTTTGAACATAGTTGAGCTAAAAGCCTTTTGAGTGTGAATGTGTATTTTTGGGGTATATGCTAAATATTTGTATTGCTTGGATCATTGGGGGAGATAATGTCCTCTAAGAAACTGCCATACTATATTCCAGAGTGGCTGTAAAAGTTTACACTCCCACCAATAATGGAGGAATGTTCCCCTTGCCCTGCATCCTCTACAGCATAAGCTGTCATCTGTGTCTTTCTACTTTGTCATCCTCACAGGTGTATTATATGAGTTATTTATGTTTTAGGATTCTCACTCCTTGAGTTCTCAATATATTTTAGAGATCAATCCTCTATTACTTGTAGAGTTGGTGAAAATCATTTTCCATTCTGTAGGCTGTCATTTTGTCCTACTGATAGTGTCCTTGGCTTTACAGAAGCTTCTTAGCTTCAGGAGATCCCACTTATTGATTGTTGGTCTTAGTGTCTGGGCCATTGGTGTCATGTTTAAGAATTAGTCCCCTGTGTAAATTCATTGGAGGGTATTTCCCACTTTCTTGTCTATCAAGTTCTGAGTGGCTGGGTTTATGTTGAGGTCTTTGATCCACTTGGATTTGAGTTTTGTGCAGTTTGACAGGCTTGGATCTATTTGCATTTTTCTACACACTACTGGACACCTATGCCAACACCATGTGTTAAAGATACTATCTATTTTCCATTGAATAGTTTGGGCCTCTTTGTCAAAGAACAGGTGTTCATAGGTTTTTGGGTTAATGTCTGGATCCTCAATTCTATTCTATTGGTCCACAAGTCTGTTTTTGTGGCAGTACCAGGCTGTTTTTATTACTGTAGCTCTGTAGTATAACTTGAAGTCAGAGATGGTGATACCTCCTGAGGTTCTTTTGTTGAGCAAAATTGTTTTTGCAATCCTGGCTTTCCTGTTATTCCAAATGAAGTTGAGTATTGTTCTTTGAAGGTCCAAAAAATATTGTGATGGGATTTTGATGGGAATTGCATTGACTGTGCAGGTTGTTTTGGAAAGAATTGCCATTTTTACTATGTTGATATTATCTATCTAGGAACATGGGAGAGCTTTCCATTTCCTCTTCAATTTCTTTCTGTAGTGATTTAAAGATTTTGTCAAATAGATCTGTTACTTTTTTAGTTACAGTTACTCCAAGGTATTAAATGCTATTTTCAGCTATTATAAAGGGTGATGTTTCCTTTATTTCTTTTTCAACCCTTTTATCTGCAGTGTATAAGAGGACTACTGATTTCTTTGAGTTATTCTTGTATCCTGATACATTGCTGAAGGTGTTTATCAGCTGTAGAATTTTGCTGGTAGAATTTTGTTGGTCACTTATGTATACAATCACATCATCTGCAAATATAGTTTCTCTTCTTCTTTTCCAATTTGTATCCCCTTAATCTCCTTTTGTTCTCTTATTCCTTTAGCTAAAACTTCGAGAACTGAATTGAATAGATAAGGAGAGAGAGGACAGCCTTATCTAGTTCCTGATTTTAGTGGAATTGCTTTGAGTTTTTCTTAATTAAGTTTGATGATGGCTGTCTACTACTTGTAATTCTTCTTTATTATATTGAGATATTTCCCCTGTATTCCTGTTCTCTCTCCAGGAATTTTTTTTTTTTTTTATTTTAAGGTCATTTTATTATTATTATTATTATTGTTATTATTATTAACAAAGAAGTCACACTTTCTAACCTTGTATATCCTTATTCAAGGTCCCCTCCCACCACATCAGGTCATTCTTTCTTCTCCACAAATCTCCATCCCATTCCTGGGCAGGCTGCAGGCAGTCCCATGGTCCCACTGCCCCAATATTGCTTAGTTCAGTCTCAATTCCTGGCAGATCCAGTTTTCTCCCCTCTCTCTCAAGAGTAAGTTGGGTGTTCCTCTAGGGCAGGTGACCCAAGGTGTCAATCCAGGGTGTTTCTGATCTCAAGCTGTTCAGTGGTTGTGGTTTGCAGCTTGGGCATGCTTTGCTTTTTTCTTGTTTGTTTCCAGGACTTTTATCATAAAGAAGTGTTGGATTTTGTCAAAGGTTTTTTCAGCATCTAAGGATATAGTCATGTGCTTTTTTTCTTTAGTTTGTTAATATGATGGATGACATTTATGGTTTTATATATGTTGAACCATCCTTGCATTTCTGGCATGAAGCCTACTTGGTCATGGTGGATGATATTTTTATATGATGTTCTACATGGTTTGCCAGAATTTTGTTAACAAGTTTAACATCAATATTTTTTGGGGAAAATGGTCTGTAATTCTTCTTTGTTGCATTTTTGAAGGGCTTAATTAGAATATTTGTGGCTGCCTAAAAAGAGTTTTACAATATTTTTTCAATTTCTACTTTGTGAAACCATGAGAGGAGTATTGATAACAGTTCTTCTTTGGATGTCTGGTAGAATTCTGCACTGAAATTATCTGGACCTGAGATTTTTTTTTTAAAGTGGAAGGCTTTTTATGACAGATTAAATTTACTTTAGGGTCATAGGTCTATTTAGATATTTAACCTAATCTGGATTGAGTTTTGGAAAATGTTACCATTCCAAAAAAGCTGTCTATTTCCTCTAGGTTTTCCATTTTTATGAAACATAGATTTTCAAAGTATGATCTTGTAATTCTCTGGATTTCCTAGGGGTCTATTGTTATGTCCACCTTTTCATTTCTGAGTTTGTTTATTTGGATACTCTCTCTCTGCTTTTTGATTAGTTTGGATAAGGGCTTATCTATCTTGTTGACTTTCTCAAACAACCAACTCATTGATTCTTTGTATTTTTCTTTTTGTTTCAATTGTATTGATTTAAGTCTAAGTTTGTTTGTTTCCTGCCATCTACTCTTTCGAGGTGATTTTGCTTCTAATTTTTCTAAGGCTTTCAGTTGTGCTGTTACTTATCTAGTGTAGGATTTGTCTAGGTTTTTCATATAGGCATCAAGTGCTATGAATTTTCCTCTTAAGATTGCATTCACTGTGTCCCACATGTTGGAATGTGTTGTACATTCATTTTCATGAACTTCTAGGAAGACTTTGATTTCTTCCTTAACTTCTTCCTTGACCCAGAGGTGGTTCAGTTGAGTGATGTTTACTTTCCATGAGTTGGTAGGCTTTCTGTGATTTTTGATGCTGTTGAACTCTTAACTTCTTCCTTGACCCAGAGGTGGTTCAGTTGAGTGATGTTTACTTTCCATTAGTTGCAGCCTAAGAGGAACCCGGTCTTATAGTGAAGAAAGCGAATCTGCCTGGAGTGGATGCTGAACTAAGCCACCTGGGGACCTGCCCTTGCTGGGGAGGAAATAAAGAGATGGGGAGAAGAGAGAGTGATTGGGAGGGGCAGGGGGTAAAGGGAGATTGAACAAGGGGATACATGGATAAAAATATGACTTTATTCATAATAAAAATATAAAAAATTAAAAAAATTAAAAAGATGAAGGAGCTAGCTAGCAATATGCCTGAGCCTTAGGCCAAACAGAATGAAATTAATACAAGCATCTGATTTTTTTTTTGGGAAAAATCAGCTGAAAGCAGGTTCAGACCTTGATGCTAGGCCATGCTAGAAACCTCCTGTCACAGATGGACACTTTCAGAAAAACGTTAAACCATTAAAAACAGGAGACAATCTAGGGTGAACAGACAGCTCTGATTTAGAGCACTTCCTGATTTCCCAGAAGTTCCTAGAACCCAGGTCCTCCTGCTCACAACTGCCTATATTTATAGCTCCCAAATCTGACATCTCTGCTTCTGTGAGTATCTTTCATAAATTTCTGGCCTCGTCTAGTCCCAAGGTCCAGACCAGCAGTATTAAATAATCACATAAAATTTTATATTAATTACAAGCTGATTAGTCTATGGCTCAGGGTTATTACTAACTCTTAAGCTTTAAGTCAATCCATATTTAGATTTAGGCACAAGACTTTTTCAGTGCTGCATTCTCTACTTCTACTGTGTCCCCTGCCATCTGTTTCTCTGCTCTTCCACTTCTCAGGATTCTTGTAGTTTGTTGCCCCACCTCTACCTCCCATCTAACTACCAACATTTACAGTGACAAGATTGACAATGCACAAGAGCAATATCCCACAGCAAGAACCTGCATGTATGTGCACGCACTGA
>PVIH01027131.1:0-17496 GCA_004025045.1 Sigmodon hispidus | reverse complement strand
TTTTTTTTTTTTTTTTTTTTTTTTTTTTTTTTTTTTTTAACTTTATTTATTTATTATTTATTTATTTATTTGCCTTGGTGTTTGCCTGGAACTGGAACTACAGACAGTTGTTAGCTGCCATGTGGGTGCTGGGAATCGAACCCGGGTCCTCTGGAAGAGCAGACGGTGCTCTTAACCGCTGAGCCATCTCTCCAGCCCCTTGCTTTTCTTTTTTAAAGAATATTCTTAAAACATTTATTTTAATTATGTGTATATATCTGTATGTGTCTGAGTTTTGGATTGTGCATGTGTGTTCAGTGTCTGTGGAGACCTGAACAGGTACCCTGGAGCTGGAGTTATAGGCAGTCATGAGCCGTTGGATATGAGTGCTGCAAAATGAACTTTGTGGTGGGATTATGTTATATTGCTACTGTTTCCTGTCATTGTAGATATTTGTCCCACCTATGGGTTTAATAAAAGCTGATTGGCTATAGGCAAACAGGAAGTGTAGCCTGGGGCTACCAGGCTGAGAAAATTCAGGAACATCTCAGAGCAGACACAGATGCCACAGAGACAGGATGAGAAGACGGCAGCAGACACAGAGGAAAGAAGCTGAAATGCTGCTCTAAGAAAAGGTACCGAGCCACTGAACAAGATGGGTTGAGTTCAGATGAGGGAGTTAGCAAGTTATATTCCTGGGCTCTAGGTCAATCAGCGTAAAAATAATATAAGCCTGTGTGTAATTATTTGAGGCAAAACGGGGCTGAGGGCGGGTCCGAATCTCTGGGGACTGGAAACCTATTACAACAGCACTTGGGTCATCTGTAAGATGGGCGTGTGCTCTTAACTGTTAAAACATTATTTATTGCCCCTGCCTTTCTAAGAAAGAAGGTATTTTACATTGTCTTATATGCCTAGCTAGTTCAGTATCTAGGCAAGACTTAGCCAAGGAAAGAAATGGTTAGGATCCAATTTTCATGTCATCATTTTAAGTATCTTTTGAGGAGGAAAGAAATGCTAGTGTTATTGTTGCAAACTCTCATATACCTTTAGTGCGGTAAGATATAGACAACATGAAGCTATTTTACTGATTTTTAAGTGTGCTGCTGTCTGCTGCATTAAGTGCATTACATTGCGCAGCCATCATCACTATCCTCTCCAGTGTGTGTGTATCTTTTTTTTTTTTTTTATCTTTTCCAGTGGAAACTCTAGACTCATGCAACACTAATTCCCCATTCTTTTTTTTCCCCCCGTGGCTTCTGGACAACACTGCTATTCTCTTATCTGTTTTTCTGAATTTTATTCCCCTAGGTATTATACATAAATGAAATCATAAGGTAGTTCTTCTTTTGTGATTGGCTTGTTTTACTTGGAAAAATGTCTTCAGGGTTCATCTGTGCTGTAGTGTGTGTCAATATTCCCTTCCTTAATATTACATTTTGTTATAAATTCATAACTAAGGGGCACTGTATCTGCCTGTGGATGTTTGTGCAAAATGATACTGTGACTATGGGTATACAGATACCAGTTAAACCAAGAGAAACTCTTTTCTAATAAAAAATTCTGGTGGTTTATTTCTGTGCTTTTTGGACACGTGGAATTTCTCTATCCACAGCCACTACTCATACAGTGAATATTACAGTATTCTTACTTGCTTGAGGAACTCAAACTCCCTGGTTGTAGGCCTGCTGAATTATTCATCTATTCTGACACAAATAATACAGTTGCTTAGTAGACAGTGCAGTCTGCAAGTGAAATACAGTTCCAGAATTGGAGTACATTTGCCAACCATTGACCTAGAACCAATTCATATACAGCAATACCACAGACATAATACAGAGGTATGAGAAAAATAAAATTACATCAGAAATCCTATTATGCTTGTAACAGACTTTTTCTGGCTCAGCTCTTTCTGCCCTTGCAAGAAAGAATTTTTTTTTTTAAATCAGTGTTGCAGAACTTAAAGGATTATGTGACAGGTGGATTGAAAAGGGAGGGCAGTGTAGGTAGAAAAAGCCAGAGCTGGCTCTGAATCAGTGCATTAGATGGAGACCTAGATATGTGTGTTAGAACGCCACTTTGGGAATCTTGTCAGGTTTCCTACCTTTCAGAACCTGTGTTAGTGCACAAACAAAATCCTGCCAACAATTTCTGCAAACATCTCTGTCATGCCTGAAAGGAATAGAGTCTCCTAGCCCTCCTGGAGTCTGTGCTATGACTGCACACACAGATGTATATATATCATATAACAAAAGCAAACCACTAAAAAAATGAAAGATGAAATGAATGGCTAACATAAGGTTGCCTGAGAGGAAAAAGGAACTCATGGAGCAAATGCATTTAAAAGTCAACACAGAAGTTGCTGAGGGCAAATGTGGGATTGGAAGTCCAATTAAACAAAACGATTTCACCTTGGAAATGCAGAGCCAAAGCAACTAACATCCCCAAGGCACTAGAGTCTACTGGAGCCACACACCTACTGCAGCAGTTAGGAAGGACATGTAAGTCCCGGAGCTCCTGCTGGTCAGCTTAGCGCTATAGTGCTTAGTGCCCAGGCACCAGGGGCACATACCTTGCTCCTCCCCTAAACCCATCGCAGTCCCAGAGACCCAGCAGCACCCTCCCATGCCCCTGTATCTAAGGCACTGGAGCCACACAACCCCACCTGCAGCAACTGAGAAGGACAGTCAGGAACCACAGCAATTGGAACTACAGAATCCAGAAGGACACGATGGAAGAAGAGGTACCCCTGGAGACACAGGCTCCAACTGTACAAATTTGTGGAAGTGTTGTATTTTGTTTCTGGCTCAGATTTTCCAGTCTAGCCCAGAGGTTCGGATCCACTCTCAGCCCCGCTTAGCCTCGAATAATCACACATAGGCTTATGTTATTTTTATGCTGATCAGCCCAGGGTCCAGGCATATAACTTGTTAGGTCTCTAGTCTTAAACTAACCCATCTTTCTTATCCTATTCAGCCATGCGGCTCAGCACCTTTTCTCGGCAGCATTTCCTCTGTATCTCCTGGCAGCTCCAGCAACTCTGTGGTATCTGTCTCTGTTCTGAGATGTTACCAGAGTTTTCTTAATCTGGTAGCCACGCCCACACTTCCTGTCTGCCTTCAGCCAATCAGCTTTTTATTAAACCCATAGGCAGGACAATTATTTAAAAGATAACACATAATCCCACTACATGGAAGAAATGGGTAGAAGGCAGTGTAAGAATACATTAAACAACATAAAGAGTAATAGGTCCTCCAGAAACTAGAGGTTTTACAACAACAAGACCTGAACATCACAATGCAGATGGAGCAGAGAAAAAAATGACCTTAAAAATAACATTATGAAGATGGTAAAATCCCTTAAAGAGGAAATAAAAAATTCTCTTAAGGAAATGGAGGAAAAGACAAATAAAATTGGAAGAGTTCAACAAATCCCTTAAAGAAACCCAAGAAAGCCAAGAAGAAAAATTAAATAGGTGAAGGAAATTTCCAAAACTTGAAAACTGAAATAGAGGCAATAAAAACACAAACTGTGGGAAGTCTGGAAAAGGAAAATCTGAGTAAATGAGTAGGAACTACAGAGGCAAGTATCAATATCAGAATATGAGAGAAGGAAGAGAGAATCTCAGGAACTGAGTATACAATAGAGAAAATAGATTCATTCGTTAAAAAAAAAATGTTAAAACCAGCACATTTTTTAACACAAAAAATCCAGGAAATCTGGGACACCATGAAAAGATCAAACCTAAGGATAATAGGGATAAAAGGAGAAGAACTGCAGCTCAAAGGCACAGAAAATAGTCAACAAAATCATGGAGGAAAACTTTCACAAATATAATAGACTGGGGAAAAAGCCCTTGGAAATGCAGAGCCAGAACAAGTACAGTCAAGATGTGAAAGGCTTATTCCTGTGCAGGCAAAGAGCAAAGGAGTTGTGTTTAAAGCAACAGAGGAAGCACAGGGACTTTATGAAGGTGTCCTGTACCTATCCATGTGGGCAAGGGCCCATTTCTGACCATGCTCAGTTCAGGAACACATTCTGGGCATATCCAGGTTAAGGTCATAATTTAAAAAGAAAAGGTAGTAGTAGACACATTTTTGGGTGTGATTAGCTTCAAGTCTTAGAGCACACATGTCAAAGATTGAAAAGGTAGACAAACATGCCTGGAGATGTGTTCAGCTTACACCAAAAAGTTTTAGCTGAAAGAGAAAGGAAAGATACTCTTAAGCCATGTTAACACAGAAGTCCACCCCTAAAGCTGCTGCCTCACTGGCCTAGAAGAGCAGGTGGGGTCTAGAAAGACTGGAAGGGAGAGAGTCTCTTCAAAAGACATTATAATATTTACAGAAGTTAGGCCAAAGGCAGAAAAGTTTATAGTTTTGGTGTGGATATGTGTGCAAAAATAGAAAAAAATAGAATGCTTTCTTAAAAAATAAGAGCAAATGAAAGAAATGAAGGAAAAAAGGGTACCTCTCTGGTAATAATAAGCTGCCTTTGTTTTTACAAGTACATTTACACTTAAACACACACACACACACACACACACACACAGAGCTTCTCTAAGCTGTTTGCTTTTCCTGAAAACCAAGCATTATTTTGACAAGCCTATCTCCTTTAAGAACTTGTTAGCAGCATCAGGAACAATTTAGTTACCTGTTTCAGCTTTGAATACTGGGTCAAACTGTGAAAGACTTAGTTACACAATTTTTTTTTGAGATTATAATTACACTCCCCCCTTCTCTTTCCTTCCTCTGATCCTCCCATATACCCCTTCTTTATTTCAAATTCATGGCCTCTTTTTCCATTAACTATTATTACATGCATGAATATATATGCATGCACATGTATGTATATTCCTCAGACTATATAATGTTACTTGTATGTATATTTTCAGGGATGACCATTTGGTATTGAATGATCAATTGGTGTGCTCTTTTCTGGGAAGAGTATTTCTCCTGCTCTCAATATATTTCTTGTGTAAGGATGAGGCCCCCTGGGGTTTTCCCCATCCATTTAGGTATGTCTATTGTCTTTCTTCAGCTCATGTTTGGAAAGTCATGTTAATGGGGTAGCTTCTGACATTACTAGGTGTCCTAGTCAGAGTTTTTATTGCTGTGAAGACACACCATGACTACAGCAATTCTTATAAGGAAACCTTTAATTGAGGTGGCAATTTATTCGTTGTAGGTTCAATCTATTATCACCATGGAGGAGAGCATGATGACGTGCAGGCAGACATGGTGTGGAGGAGCAGCTGAGAGCCCTACATCTTGCAAGCAAAAGGAAATCAGCTGAGACACTGGGCGGGATCCTGAACATAGCCCTGTCCACAGTTACACCATTACAACCTTCCTCCAACAGGATCACACCCACTCTAATAAAGCAAAACCTCCTAATAGTGCCACTCCCTATGAGATTATGGGAACCAATTACATACTAGGAGACACAGTTTCGCAGTAAAATCCCTGATCTGGCTTTTATGATGTTTCTACCCTCTTCTCCAGTATCCCATGAGCCTTAGGTGCAGGTCTATTTTGTAGATAGATGTATTCACTGTGTTGTGCCCAGAGTCAAGACCCCCCAAAATACCACCTAGAGATCTATTTGGTCAGCAAAGAGTCTTTTTATTAACGAGCTAGTTTGGGTTACTCTGTCTGTCTTAAGCAGAAATGAACTAGTAGTGACCCTGAATAGCACCAGGCATGAGCTTTTATTGTGGCGGGTGCTCTAATGGCTTCAGAGCTACAGGGTTACAGTCCTGGGATTGGTCCAAGTTCAGGACAGGGACACCTGTTAGAAATTCATTGACTGCTTTGAATTCTAGGGATGTTTCAACATTTAGCAATGGTCATTAAGGTTTACCTATTTTAGCAGATCAACAGATGTGTACCTGGAGACTATTTGTTCTATTATTAATGCCCCTTTCCCAGGAAGGGAATGTTTGGAATATTAAGTATTTCTCCTCAGGTGCTGGCTACTCCCTGGATGGTGTCTGCTTACGGCCCTTTCTGGCATGATTGGGTGCTGCCAGCAAGAGCCTGCTGTCTAACTTTGTTTCATTAAGCTTGTCATGGCAGTTGTGTGGTCATGCTGCTGTGGGCCCCACACACTGGGACTGGGTTGAATGGTTCTGTATTTTGATTGGTTGTATTTCTATAGTGGTCCCAATCTGTTGCAAAGAGAAGTTTCCTTTATGAAGGGTGAAGACTACTATCTGTGGGTATAATTTAGATTATTGTTAAGGATTAGTAAAGTGGTGGTTATTCTGGTGGTGGTAGATTTTCTTCTTGTAACTATAACTTCATTAACCCTGGGGAGTTAGCCAAATTTCCAGTATCAGGCATGATTTCCTTCTTGTTTAGTGGGTCTTAAGTCCAATTAGAGAGCTGTTGGTTAGTTACCACCAAGGTATGTGTGCCACTGCTGCACTCTTAGGGCCATTGTGCCATGTTGTCATTTATGTTGCTAATAGGTGTTATAGCTGAATTGGACTGTTGGCTGCTTCCTTCCTTTAGAAGCTTGCGTGATGCCTTCCAATACCATGAAAGCCAGTTTTCAGAGAGGAGGCTGGAGTAGGTGTGGCTTTGTTGGACAAAGTGTGTCACTGGGGGCAGGCTTTGAGGTTTCAGAAGCTCAAGGAAGGCCTAGTGTCTAGTTCACTTCCTGCTGCCTTCTGATTCAGATATAGAACTCTTAGCTCCTCTGGCACCATGACTGCCTATGGGCCACTGTGTTTCCTGACATGGCAATAATGGATTAAACTTCTGAAATTGTAACCAGCCCCAATTAAATGTTTTCCTTGATAAGAATTGACACCAAGAAAGACACTATGGTTATGGTGTCTCTTCACAGTGATAGAAACCCAAACTAAGACAAGAACTTACCTTCTGCCTCTGAGGGGCAGCCAAGGGCAATAGTAATAGGTTCTATGTTTTAGGGCCATATCAGAGTGGTGAGCTGGGGTTTATGAGAGATGGGCCATTACATTTGTTGATAATGTCCCTCAAAGGTTGCTAGAGAAACTAAGACACTGAAGAATTCTGAATTTTCTTCACTTGATGAACTTGTTGCAGTCTTACAGCTTTATTCCTGTCTCTGAACCAGCAGCTCTAAAGAGCTGCTTTCTTAATGTATAAGAAGAAATTCACTAAGGAGCAATTAGAACACACAGCCACTGAGCACACAGTGAGGAGGAATCCTCACATCCCCCAGGGGATTAACAGTCCTTTTCCTTGTTTTATCTAAATTTTGTTTTTATCCTAAATTACCTTAATGCTGTTCTTAGTGAACAGTTTAAAATAAGCATTTCAGGAATCAGAGAGATCTTTCTTGATTAAGTGCTAGAAATATGGAGGTTAATTGGAGTAGTGTGACATCCACAGCTTTTGAGTACAGACCAGTTGTCCTTAAGTTTTCCAGGAGAGCCTTACCTTGGGCTGGGAAGAATCCTTTTTTCCCCTAAATATCTAGTAAAGTTGTATCACCTCAAGTAGGTCATCATGAGGCTTAGCAGACATGTCCCAGAAGGGGGCACACAAATATCCAAAATGAAACACCTATAACCTGAGTGAAGAGAAATCAGCTAAATGAGATATGCCCCTGCTACCTACAAATGGCATATCTCAATCAAGCTGGGTGATGGCAGGTCAGTAATCCTAGCTACCTGGGAGGCTGGCAGGAAGATTCCAAGTTCTGGTCTAACCTGGGTAAAATGATATTAAAATAAGTAATAACTAAATGAATCAAAAAGGCTGCTGCTGCAGCTTTGTGGTCGAGCATGAAGTAGCCTGCACAAGACCCTGGGTTCAATGCCAATACTAAGGAGCAGCAGCAATAACAGCAGGAGGGACAGGTCTTGGGAACACAATGGCTTACACATCTTTGGATTGTATTCCAGTGTCATGAGAACTCAGAGGGATCATAAAGTATCCATGCTAACTTCTTCCCATTTCGGTTCCACAACCCAGGAGATTTTATGTTGCTGTTTTAATAGTGGGGGAAATAGATGATCTGTATTAGAACCACATTCCATGCTTTTTGTAAAGACTAGAATTACATATTCCAAACTACAGGAACAAACATTCATCATTCCGTGTAATATAGTAATCAACAAACCAGTAATGTTGAACTTCAAAGAATCTGTGTAACTAAAAACCAAAATTGTAGCAGTTAACTATAGAAGCCATTCATTCAGGCATTCAGCAACTTCCATACTAACACCTGCCATGTGTAAGATATCCTGTGAATTGGGTTCATAGAAATGAAAAAGCAAACATGGTCTGGAAACACAGATTTTAAGAAGTTAATTAATTATACTAGTAGATATTTCCTCACAATTATTTCTTCTTGGAGAGAGGTCAGAGGCTCAGAAGCCTCAAGAATCTCATAAAACTCACAAGAAAGTTACAGGAACTTACAAAAAGTTCCGATGCACAGGACCATTCCTGGAGGTTGCACAAGTGATAAGCAACTGTGGAGAAGCGACCCATTGGTGGACCTCCCTACAGGCTTTTCAGAGAACTCCAGTGATGTAGCTTTCATGAGCTCTCTCATTCTGGGGAGGACTTTTGGTAATACACTGCCTTCAACTAGACTTGGTGGAGTAGCTTCTTTGATCTATTCTCACTGACCCACGAATAGTCATTTTTTATTCACATCTCTCTAGAAAAAGTTACACAGCACATGGCACCTGAATAGGAAAACATCAGAAGAAACATTTGGATCAGAGTAGTTGAGTGACCTCTGCAATAGATGACAAGCAACTGAAGCTGAGGTTTGAGGGTCGAGTGTCCATAGGGGTGGTTCTGACATGGCTATCATATCCTATGTGTTATGTGTGCCCCCTTACATAATGGTAGTTGTGTAACTCCATACTTTGGGTGACAATGTATATAACTGAAGTTAGGTCACTTAAAGGTGGTGGAATGTAGCTTGAGAGGAATTGTAGCATGTCTCTGATGAGTGAAGTCTATCACCTAAGTTTTGAGGTTGCTATTCCAAATGGCTGATAGACTGGCAAATATATGGCAGTCTCACAGAGGCACAGATGGGAAAATTGTAAGCAGGATATGACAAGAGTGACATTTATTGTGAGCAATAAGATATACCACCGAGGCTCAGCTTCTTGCCTGGAAAAAACTTATTGCATAGATGAGGAATTCTAGGGAGAAAAAGTCATGCAAATGCTATGCTCTGTATTACCTCTGATTTGTCAGGAAAAATTGGGAAAAGGAAGAATGAGATAGAGATGTTGCTTTGTCATTTCTTAAAGCTGGAAGGGCTTAAGGAAAAATGAGTATCTTAGATCTGTGCTGAAAAGCCCCTCCTAGTGTTCAAAACTAAGACCCAGAGGAATAGTTGAACAGCAAAGAGGGAGAGAGCAAAGCAAGAGCTAAAGAAGATACATTTCAAGTCTGACCTTCAAGACAGAGAATACAGTGTGTGTGTGTGTGTGTGTGTGTGTGTGTGTGTGTGTGTGTGTGTGTTATTTATGACTCAACATGAATATGGGGCCCTTAATGATGGCCCAGTAAAGTGAACTATGGAATATTTCACCTCTGAATTGCTTGAATCGTGGAGATTTTTAATCAATAACTGAGAGTCTCTCATAGCTTAGCTTCTGAGGTTATGGGATATGGGAGCAGAAGGATTAGATAGAGTGTCATGGAAGCAGAGAAACTGAGTCACATAACTTCCCTTCCTTGAGACAAAGATTTTATAATCAATGTCAAGGAAGTCCCTGTTTGGCTGGCTGATTTGGGCCATTATGGATGCTTGACTATCACTGGCCAAGTTCCATATGAATATTAGGGATTAGAGGATGATAACGCAAGACATGATTAAAGGAGCTAGAAATTAATGAAGTGGTATTTGATTCCCAGTTTACCTAGCCAGTTAGGACTTTATAGGAGAGTTAAGGAAGTGGTTGGATCACAGGGATTGTTGGAACTGGTCCAGAATTTTGGTGGCTTTGCTGGGCTTCATGGCTGGACATGGTCTTTGTGGGGTAGAAGGGGCTCTGGGTGATCTAATTGATTCAGATTACAATGATATAATGTACTAAAGCATCCAAGAGGGTATGAAAAAAAAAAAGCAAAGCAGATTATGTTTAGGTTACTCAGAAACAAATGTGGCAAGATTTGTGGAGCTGGAGTTTGTAGGAAAAACTGACAAATTTGATGCTTTTAAGCCTCTGGAAGATTTTAGAGCTTGAAGAATAGTTCATTGGTTCTATGAAAGGAATAGGTGATACAGAGGTGAGAAAGATTAAGCTTCTCCCAAGAATTCTGAAGGCATTTCTTTTTTTGGGGGTGGAGATTATTTGTCCAACCTAGGGCTCCTTCAGCATCCTGGTATAGCTGGTACTATACCAATGTAGGTGTACACATGGTCTTGCTCCCCACTGGTCTCGGGCTAAACTGAACAGTACAAGTTGGCTAGGCTGAGCCTATCTGGTGACAAGGAGATACAAGATGGCTCCACAGCAGTGTTTCAGATGTGAAGGTCCATCTATGCTACCGTAACCAACATTGTTCATTTAACAAAATATTTGATACAAGTAATAGGATCTTTTCATGATACTTCCTTTGAAGTTTTTTCTTAGTAATTCAAGACCAGTTGCCACTTACTTGGTATGGATGGCCGTGGACCTTCAGAGACCCTGCTTAATTCTGTGAAAAGTTTTTTTTATATATACAAAGACAATTCTTGAGTGTATTATAAACTTGGAAAGCATTAGAAGAATAGCTGAAATAACAATTGAAGAGTGAAGATACCCTGAATGGGTGAAAAAGATACTCCCAGGAGCCATGTGTTTATTAAGTAAAAAATCTCAGGCCCCAAAGGAGGCTATATCTCAAGGCAATGCTGGCCAGAGAGGCCTCCATTACCCTACAAACCGAAAGGCCATTGCCATTGCTGTTGGCTGAATGCCATAAATACATGGTAAAACCCTATTACTGAAGTCAGAGCATGCTCTGGTTGTATGGCATGGAAAAATTAAGCGTGACTACTTCTGGATGTACTCTCCCCTTTGGCTTGCTTTCATGGTGCCTACAAGCACTATGTTGGCACCTTGGCTAGTGGTTCTGTACACTATAAACTCTGCACATTACAATCTCAACACCTCAGCAAAAACTATGTTCTTTGGTACAATAATAGCATGACTGTTATCAATGAAACTTTTTTGTTTTTAAATTAGGCTTAAGTCTCACTTCATAAGATGGAACCTATGTTTAATACTATAACCCAGGGGAAATGCTTGTGGCCCAGGACTTAGTAGAGGCCATAAGAATAGCTGCTGCTGTTGCATTGAAGGATGTCATATGCTATTATGTTTTTTTTTTAAAGATAGTTGTCACACTCATTGGCTAGATTATTATTACTCCTGTCTTTACCAGGGAAACTCCTTTTTGCAGTGAGCAGTGGTTACAATGGAAGTCTCATAACCAGTCAAAATAAGTGATTGTAGCCAGAAGTTTCTGGCCTGCCCAGCACGGCCTAGCCCCACGATCCAGACCTGCAGTCCTACAGCTGCTTAGCTTCAAGTAATCACACAAAGGCTTATATTAATTACAAACTATTTGGTCTATGTCTCAGGCTTATTAAAAGCTCTTACAGCTTAACTCAACCCATTTCTATTAATCTGTGTCTTACCATGTGGCTAGTGGCTTTATCTGTGTTCTATTACATCTTGCTCTCTTGGGTGGTAACTTGCAGAATCTCCTCTGACTCCACTCTCTTTTCTCTATGTTTGGATTTCCTGCCTGCCTCTAAGATGTTTTGCCATAGGCCAAAACAATTCCTTTATTACTTAATGGTAATTCACAACATACAGAAAGACATCCCACATCAATTGTTGCTGTGAAATAGTGGCTCAGTGATCAGTTATAAATGGAAGAAAATTGTCAAATACATCTATCACTTCCTCTGTGACTATTCCCTGAGTCTCAAAACAGGGTAGACACAACGCAAGAGACCAAAATGGTGAAATCTTACATAGTTTTTTCCCTCTGTATCAAATCTATCATTATTGTCCTAGCTCACTTGACTGAGTTCAGAAACATCTAAGAGATAAACCTCTTGGGTGCAGCAGGATGTTTTAAGAGAGGCTTAACTGAGAAGACAAGGACATCCTAAATATGGCTAGCACCACCCATGTGCTTCCAGAGTTGAATAAACAGAGAAGACAGGCAGGTAAACACCAGTTTCTCTACCTCTTGACTGTAGGTACAGCATGACCAGCTAGCTGCCTTGTGCTCCTGGTGCTGTTCCTTCTTTTCATGAGCCAAAATAATTTCATTAAGTTGCATTTGTCCTGCATTTTGTTATGCCAAGAGAAAAGCAACCAGTACAGAAATATTCCCTCATGGAGTACAGAAGGAATTTTGTAAGATTAGAAAGTTTACAAAAGGTTCACAAGTCCCCTTTTATAAGGTTTTATAAGTAATTAATAACCACTGGGTGAAGAAGACTCTTTGGTGGAACTGCCAGCAAGCTGGGCAAGAAACTCCAGTTACCCTTGAGTTAGATATTCTCCTGTAAGTAACCTCAATATACTCATTGGTTCCCTAAGTTAATTTTAGGTAGCCCCATTTTTAAAATCTGCTGTCATACTCTGTTCTGTTCATCCATATTTCCCCAGAAAAAGTCACATAGTATGAAAGTGGAGTCTTATAATTATGAAGAATATAACAAATATATGAATAATTCAGGGATATAAGCATTTTTCTAATAAAAAGCTAAAGAGCTCAAGTAGTAATACAAATTTTTATATTGAACCAGTTTTTTAGTAACTAAATTTAAGTAATTCTTAGTCAGTCATTGGTAGCTTACCAGTATTCAAGCAGCTCACGGGCATTCAAGAATAAGTACATAGCATCTCATGTATAAATTTAATTCTTAACAACCAAATAAGGGACTCATGATTTTGAGCTAGACCCTATTGGGAGGGTTTTGAAGGCCTGGGCACAGCAAGGGAACCATTGGGCTGTTCTGTGGCAAAATAAAGGCAATTTGAAATTAAGAAGAGATTTTTGACAGAGGTTTTATCTCAGTTATCTGAACTTCCTGTGTTCTATCAAGCTCTCTTAGTTAGGGTTTCTATTGCTGCAATGAAACACCGTGATCAAAAAGCAGTTTGGTGAAAAAAGTGTTTATTTGACTTCCACTTCCACATTGCTGTTCATTACTGAAGGAAGTCAGGACAGGAACTCAAGCAGGGCAGGAAGCTGGAGTTAGGAGCTGATGCAGAGACCATGAAGGAGTGCTGCTTATAATCTTGCTCTTCATGGCTTGCTCTGCTTGCTTTCTTAGAGAACCCAGGACCACCAGCATAGGGATGGCACCACCCACCATGGGCTGGGCTTTTCCTCATTGATTACTTATTGAGAAAATGCCTTCTACCTGGATCTCATGGAGATTTTTCTTAACTGAGGCTCCTTTTCCTCGGATAACTCCAGCTGCATCAAGTTGACACAAAACCAGTCAGTACAACCGACCTCTTGTCAACTGGACACACAAACGCATCACTATGAAGCCACAACCCTTCCTTTCTTATTCATTACAAGATCTTACATTAAAAACATAAATAACTTTAAATGTCCCACAGTCTTATAGATTCAAACACATTAAATCTTTAGTCCCTTTAAAATAGCTAATCTCTTTTAAAATCCAAAGTCTTAAAATTTAAAGTCTTTCAACTATGGACTCTAATAATATATACTTTCTTACTTCAAGAGGGAAAATCAGGACACAGTCATAATCAAATCAAAGCAAAACCAAATTCCAACTGTCCAGTATCTGGGATCAATTCACAATCTTCTGAACTCTAACAAAGGGTTGACTCCGCACCACAGCTGCTGCTGTTCTTGGTGGTCATCCTATGGTACTGCCATCTCCAAAATGCTGGGGTCTTCTGCTGTAACTGGGCTGCACTTCACCAGTAGCCTTCATAGGCTGTCCTCAAGGTGCTAAGCTTCAGGTTCTCTGAATGATCCTCTCAGCCCTGGGCTTTCAACTGCCATATTTTAGCAATCTAGGCTTTGGTATGCTTTGAAATTTAGCTAATCACTATTTTAAATGCCAGTGAGTATTTAGTTGTTTTATTTTTTTTGTCTGACTCTAATAGCAAGCAGCAGGTGAGGCATTTCTACATTATTTTACTGATAAAGATACTTTACTGATAAAGAAACTTTAAGTTTCTGTGATGCTTAGGGTAATTGTTAGCTTGACAGAATCTAGAATTAGGTGAAAGACAAGGCTTCTGGCAGACCCATGAGAGATTACTTAGCTTCTGGCTGTGCTTGTATGAGATTATGTTAATAGGTTAACTGTGGTGGGAATACCCAAACTCAGGAAAATTCTTTGGGATGAATCCCTAGACCTCACACAAAAAGGAAGGCAAGCTGAGCATCAACATCGATTTCTCTCTGTGTCGTGACTGTGTATTTAATGTGATCAAATTTCTTCTCCTTTAATTTCCCTGCTATGATGGATTATACCCTTGAACTGTGAGCTTATATAAATCCCTTTGCCATCAAGTTGCTTTTGATTTGGCACTTTTATTACAGCAAAGAGAAAAATAACAAGAGAGCTCTCCCAGTTCAAAATATTAAGATTACCCAGCCTGAGCTGGGTATGGTGGCAGATACCTGTAGTTCCAGCAGTCAGGAGGTAAAGGCAAGAAGATCAGGAGTTCAAGGTCTTACTTGGGTACATAAGAAGTTCATGGGCAACTTTGGCTATATGAAATTCTCTCTAAAAAGAAAATAAAATAGAGTAAAATAAAATAAAATAAAATAAAATAAAATAAAATAAAATAACCCAGCATGAAAGTTGCAGGTCCAAAATGTTGAATTCAGGCTTATTGGACTCCAAAGTCAATGCACTTTCTATTGTGTCTCTTATGCAACAGAATCTGAAATCACCCTTTTGAGTTCCTGGTTAGCCAATGCCTTATAAGACCAGCTAGAATAACTTACTGATGTGCAAACCCACAATCCGAGTAACTTTGTCAGATATATATTTTCCCCCTTGTACTTAGAAAAGAATATCGCAGATGTCAGGAAGCAACAGACATGTTCTGTATCCAGAAATCATCACCCACGTGAACATCAGTTGCCTAAATGTTTTCTTTCATATATCTTGATATTTCGCAGAAGCACACCATCTGTTCATAAATAGATAACCAGAAAGTATCTTTGGTAGTTTTCCTTATCTCTTGTAATGAATTATCTTTGTTCTTATGCATATGCAATCAGATTTTTGAACAGGAGTACAAAGTACTTAGCATCTTACCACTCCAAAAGAAGGAGATTTTTGTTAACTAGATTAAATATGAGGAAAGGACACAGAAGTCAAGAGCATCTGACCAGGTGCCAAAGACGAACACTGCATGTTCTTTTCTACAGGAGATAGAAACATACTGAATTAGAAGTAGAATATTGAATAGAAGAGACTGGGACTGGTGTCTGTGTCTAGAGTTAAAGGGGGCAGTTGATTAGATCAGTACACATCATATGCACATATGAAAATGCACACTGAACCGCATTAATATGCACACTTAACATGAGGTGAGTAATTTTTAAAGTGCTCAGGCTCTAGTGATAGTTGAAACACTCAGGATAGTGACAATTACACAATAATTCAATAAGTGCCAAATATTTTTGCAACTACCTCTGTTTCTAGTTATAGTGCTTTCCCCCTTTACTGTCAATAGACTAATTGCCCTCCTGTTTGCCTTATGTGACATGTAAAAGCCGTAAAGTCAAAGCAATCTCTCCACTTGCTTGTCTAAATATTTTTATTGTTCTCCTAAACACACTGGTAGCAAAAAAAAAAAAAAAAAAAAAAATGAAATCCCCATGCTGAGCCACTAATTCAAAGACCAGGCTGAACTATTGCCACATAGATGCATTCATTTTTCATGATGAAACAGGTATAAAATTCAAGTTGGGAGTAAATAAATTTATCCTTGTAAGTAACATTTGATTGTTGAAATCTGAAAGATGAGTAGGATCTCACCAAGGGCAGAGAAGTAGAGGGTCAAATGTTCTAGAGGAAGTGTGTTCATTACCCAGTCTCACTGTTTTCTCCTTCCTCAGCTCCTCCAAGTTCATGACCATGACAAGGCTAATATGCAAAATGCATCATGGCACATTTTTATAGATGTTAAAAAAAGTACTGAAACATTTTCTCACTGGTTGTTAAGGATTTCTACTTCAAAGTAGCAGAGTAGCTTTGTATCCATGGCTGCCCAACATTCTCCCTCAGAACTCACCAGGCCTCACTATAATCAGTAATTAAATCATTGCTGCCACAAAAAGGGGTCCTGTGAGACCAATTCCTCATTCAGAAAGGCTGCAGTCTCCACCTAGATCACCACTGATGCCATATCTGCTTTAAATTATTTTAAATGTAATCTTAGCACTTAAGAAGCTGAAGTAGGAGAACTAAGACTCCTGGCCAGCTTGGGTTATATCGCAAGTTCCAGACAAAGTGTGTCTCAAATATATATCATGAATATAATTCAGGATGCCATACCAAACCCACAGTTCAGTCTCCTTTGTATCTCCTGGGAAAGATATATAAAGTGAAAAATGAAAGTACATAGCTTCGTCTTCATTTTCCTTCTAGTTTATCTTTTCAGTTTGTAATCTGTGACTATTGAAGCTAACTAGTCCTTTGGAGAATTACCAACTTAGCATTTCATGTCAATTCCTTGAATCTTTGCAGTTATATTTTATTATGTAGTTGCTCATTTTAATGAAAGCGTCACAGAAGGTAATCTATTCACCAAATAGGATTTAAAATAATAAACATGATTTCAGTAGAATATTAGCAGAGGGCAATTTCAAATCTTTTGCAGAGTAATAAATGTTCACTCCTGGCTAGCAAATATGGCTGTTGCTCTTTTTTGAAAGTTTTATTTTTTATTTAAAAGTTGTTTTTTTTTTTTTAAATACCAACCACAGTCCCCCTTCCCCTCCTCCTACTAGCCCCAAGCTTCTCCTGGCCCTACCCCTAATCCACTTCTCAGAGAGGGTAAGCACTCCCATAGGGAGTCAATATAGTCTGCATATCAAGTTGAGGCAGTACTAAACCCATCCACCATATAAAGGCTGAGTAAGATATCCCTCTATAGGGAATGGGCTCCAAAAAGCCCGTTCCTGATTTTAGTGGGATTGCTTTGAGTTTTTCTCCATTTAGTTTGATGTTGGCCATCGGCTTCTTGTAAATTGCCTTTATTATATTTAGATATTTCCCCTGTATTTCTGATCTCTCCAGGATTTTTATCATAAAGGAGTATAGATTTTGTCAAAGGTTTTTTTTTTTTTTTTTTTTTTTTTTTTTTTTTTTTTTTTTTTTTTTTTTTTTTTTTTTTTTTTTTTTTTTTTTTTTTTTTTTTTTTTTTTTTTTTTTTTTTTTTTTTTTTTTTTTTTTTTTTTTTTTTTTTTTTTTTTTTTTTTTTTTTTTTTTTTTTTTTTTTTTTTTTTTTTTTTTTTTTTTTTTTTTTTT
>PVIH01027130.1:0-17497 GCA_004025045.1 Sigmodon hispidus | reverse complement strand
AACAGCTGCCTGGCCAGGCGCTCCAGGCGAGGGCCATGCTCAGGGGGCACTGCATACCACGTCTTGGGCTCCCCAAAGTGCAGATAGTTGATGCTGTACAGGTCCATGTCCTCCGTGTGCCACGCGAAGGAGGTCTTCCACATGCCAAAGTACAAGTATGGCGTGTTGACACCTTCAATTACAATGCCACATTCCTGTTTCAAGAGGTCCAAAATGCTACCCAGGTGTCCCATATTCCAATGATGAGTGTTCTCATCAAAGAGGGAGCCATTGACGTCAGCACCATAGATCGGTGACCCAAAAAGGCGATTCTTCCAATATTTCCTCTCCAGATCTTCAAAATTCAGGTGTGGCGGGGTCCGGTACTTTTTGCTATTGGCCAGGTCCTGGTACTGCCCCACAGTCATGGCCTTCTTCTTCTTATGAAATTGAGTAAACACTCCTGCACGGCCAGACACCACTTGCTGCAGAGGAGTGGCTATTAAGATGTTGTTGATATTGTCATAAGACTGGCTGGCTCTCCATTCCTTGGGTGGGATAACCTTGGCTAGTCCAGCTCGGTGTGCCCCTTGGGACTCCATGTAGGCAATGTACTTGCTGAATTCTGAAAATTCTTCCATGGTGGGGTGGAAGGTCATGATAGTAGGGCCTGGGATCTGGGGGCCACCACGTTCAGATGCCATGGCTGCTGCAGCTCTGGAACCTCGCGGTTTTTCAGGGGGGACTGAGCTGTCCGTAGGTCCGTCTGTCTGACCCGCTCTCCTCTTTTGTCCCGCCTTCCTACAGTATTTTCTTCTTTGTCTCGATTCTTTAGTTTCCTGCTAGTCAGGATCACACTTTCAACGTTCAAAATGACTCTGAGGCAAATCAGAATTCTGAGCAGATGTCGCTCTACATAACCAGACCCTTCTCCTCTGCACACTCCAAACAAAAGACAGGGAAAAGTCAGAGAAGAGCACGCCTTCCGCTTGTTTTCCCAGGAGATCTGCCTCCCTGGCCAGCACTCTTCATTCACCCCGAGGAAATAGCCTCTGAGGAACAGGCCTGTCACCTTGATGTCTCTTCTGATGGTGGAAGGCACGGGAACCTGAGATCTCTTCAGGAGGATTATCCCCAACTTAATGAAGATAAAGAATAACAGAATGTAAGTGAAGAGAAGAAATGCTGAGATAAACAGAATTTCTCTCAAATCAAAGGACTAGTAAAGAGACACAATTATTTTGAAGTCAGGTGCAGAAAACGGAGTTTTACACTAAGTGAGCTGTGGTAACACTCACCTTGATCCCAGAACTGGTTCCACGAAGATCACAAATTCAGGGCTGTTCTTGGATCCAAATTGTACTCAAGATCATCCCCTGAATACGTGAGAAATAAACTGTGTAGTCACCCAATTCAAGAAGCTTCATGAATTGAAATCTAAGAAAAAGAATATAAGTGAAGCACTAAGATTTTAAATGCAACTATCAGAACAGAAAACCTAGCCTCACTAGGGATGAGCAGAGAGGAAGCCTGGTCTCTGAAAAGATGAGCAGGAACTAGGCCTCAGAATTAGCAGGACCGACTCCATAGTGAAAGTCCTTCACTCCATAAAACCAGCAAGTAGGCAGACAGTGGTGACTCCTGCCTTTTACCCCAGCACTCGGGAGGGAGGCGGGAGGGAGGCAGGAGCAGGCAGAACTCTCTACGTTCCAGGCCACCCTGATCTACTGTGAGAGTTCCTGGTGAATCTCCAAAACTACACAGGGAAACTCTGTCTTGAAAAACCAACAAAGCAAAACAGAAATAAACAAACAAACAAAAGATCCCAAACAACTCAGCACATAGACTGCACCAAAGCCAAAACTAAAACAAAGTTTAAACAAAACTAAAACTAATTCATCAAGATCCACAGTTCAGGGAATGAATGTCTCTAAGTGAACTGACCTTGCTTTTTGACTTCTGTAGTTGTGCTTATGGCCTACTGTTCTTATTAACACAGATATGTCAACCCAAAACATATTCTTTCTGTATACAAAAAGTCACTCTCTAGGTCTGGAGATGTACACCTTAAGATGTTCCAGATCCTCACAATTTCTATTGATCAATCAGTGCCTAACACTTTGGAGGAATCTGACATTTCCACCCCAAAAAGATACACAACAGGAAAATGTAAGTCAATAGCCATAAAATTTAAAAATTAAAAATCTGGAAATTCTGTAAAAAAAATTCTGGTCTTAGGGAAACAGGGAACACCTGGGAAATCAGACTCTATGCCACAGGGAAGGGCTCCAGAGCCAATGTTAATGATTCCCAGCCAGAAATCAGCCAGGATGGAGCCCCTTCAGAATCCACAAGAACTAACTGGACTGTCAAACCCTTCACTGCAAAATTCACTGTGACTGGGGACAGCCCAGATTAACGTTGCCCAAGAAAATCAGACCTAATGCCATCAACAGGGAAGGGGAATCGAATGAAACCCAGATAAAGCTGACACTCTGAACGGCCATTTCTAATGCCTAAGAGAGTGTGAATCTCATCAACTCTTAGTACTCATATTTTTTTTCAGAAGGACAAACATCCAAAGTTGTTGAAGAGGGAAACAGATGACAACTTACCCTACCCCAGCAGCATGGAGAGCTGGCTGAAGACAGGGCAGCACCAGACAGATGCTCTCTCTTCTGACTTACCCTACCCCAGCAGCATGGAGAGCTGGCTGAAGACAGGGCAGCACCAGACAGATACTCTCTCTTCTGGGACTTTCACTCCCTTTGCTCCAGGAGCCTCAGCACTCCTTCTTTTATACCCAAGCAGATACTTTAATCCCCACTGGCCCACCCATTCTAGTCACTGGCCTCACTGGCCACACCCCTCACTTAGCTCCACCCAACTCCCCTTGAAGCTAAACCATTCCAATGTGAGAAAAGGCAAACTAGAAATACACTAAAGAAAAAAAGGTATATGTAATAATAGCAATATGCTAATGCCAACTGTTCATAGAACCACTACGAACACTTTAAAATTCCTCAAGGCTACCTCACAACACGTGACAGAGCTTCACAACAGTGAGACACAGAGAGACAAACACAGGTCTGTGGATACTTGAATTCTGGACAATTATTAGTGGTTCCTAAGATTGAAGTCTGAGACTGTAGAAATGTTCATACATTGTAGCTTCTGGGCTTTGACTAAGGAAGGGGTTTCCTCTCTGTGCTGGTCCCTATTTCTGTTGGGGTTCTGTTGTAGCTGTTTCATTTTAATTCTTTGTGTTATGTTTCTTTAATTTTACATTGATTATCAATTATATTAATTCACCTAGTTCCACAAGTCAAATGACTAAACATTTCTCTGGTATCAGTGCTGACTGTGACCTCAGGTGGAGCCAAGAATGACCTTGAACTCTCAAACTTCCAGGCACCTCCCCCCAAGATCTTAAGTTTCAACCACATTCAATCACGTTTTTTTCTGGTTTCCAAAACAGGGTGTTTCTGTGCTGGAACTCCTTCTACAGGCCAAGTTGGCCTAGAACTCTAAGAGATCTGCCTGCCTCAGCTACCCAGTCCTTGGATTAAAGGTGTGTGCTACCATGGCCAGCCAAGATTGAATTAAGTGTGCTTTTCACACCATGATCACATTTAGTCAAAAGTGACTGAATTTTCTGTATTTTCTTTAGGCTTTAAGCATAAGCCTTTCTGAAGTTACCATGGCATGCAGGAAAGCCTGGAGCATCTCCCTCTGAGCAAGCCACTGTCCAGGATGGCTGGTTATGCTGAGTCCCAGGCTCCCCAGACACTCAGGGAAGAGAACTAAGAACTGTCATGAAGATAGGAAAGAGTGACAAATACTTTAAGGTAAAGACAGAAAAGAAGAAGAAGAAGGTCCTGTTGAACTGAATAAAAAAGTAAGCAGATTTGGATATGAAGCTGGATAATAAACATCCAAGAGAAACATCGATATTTGCAAATTCTTAGGCAAAATAAACGGTACCTGGTCTGTGGATGTGTGTCTGTCGGTTGGCAGGGCGCTTTGGTTTGAGGTCTAGAACGGCATAAACTAGGTATGGTTCTGCTCGCCTGCATCCAAGCTCTGGGCAGGCAGAGGCAGAAGGCCACAGTTAAGGCTTTGCCCTAACCAAAAGCAAGAACCTGGGTATAGAGTTGTAGAGGGTATTTAGAAGGTCAGTTCTTCTGAGCAGAAGCTTCACAGAGCCTCAAGGGCATCTCCATGCTGGAGGGAAAGGGATGCTTTTTGCTCCCAGGCCAGAGAGTGGGAAGTGCCTACCCCATTTTTACACTGTACCAGGAGCACTAGGAACACCAGGCTGGTGAGCCTCACCTGAGTTTGGGGACATCAGTGGCTCACCACAAGAAAACTCAGATCTCAAAAACCTGGTAACATCTCCTACTGTGACAACTGGCTTCCCTGTGAACACTGGTGTAGTCCTCTCCACTCACTGGATGTCACAGGAGGTACACTGCTTCTTGTACCTTGTGACCCACAAGCAAGGCTTGGTGCCATGTTCTCTTCCTTTTCATATGGTCCCTGGGACCTCTCCTGTGGTGCTGGCGGCCAGCTCCCATTGTCACCTGGACCCACACTGCTGATATTGAGATCTGTGCTGGACTCATTCCCAGATTCTATGAGGCCTTGAGTCAGTCACCACATCTTCTTTGAGATCATGTCACATTCCCCAAGTCACCCCCGGAGCTCATCCTAGTACTACACTTGCCCCTGGTCAGCTCACAGACCCTGGGTATAACTGCCCATCAGACACTAGAACTTAGCATCTGTTGAGCCAACTGGGAATCATTGTAACGAGTGCCTTAATAAACTGTTTCCTTCATTATGGATGCAAAGCTATGAACTGAAATATTGGAGCATGTTTTGAATTCGAAGTTTGGGTCTGGAGATTTGATCAACATTTAAGAGCATTTATTAACCTTATTTTTTTTACTTCTTTTTTATTAAAATTTTAAAATTTATTTTTCATACCAACCACAGTGTCCCCTTCCTCTTCTGCTCCTGTTCTTTCCCTCATCCCCATATGCATTCCAGAAAAGCAGCAAACATGGCCTATCAATTTGAGGCAGGACCTAACTCCTCCCCTAAAATAAAGGCTGAGCAAGGAATCCCACTATAGGGAATAGATTCTAAAAAGCCAGCTCCTATGCCAGGCTCAAGTCCCTGAGGCACTACTAGGGGCCCCAGGGCACAAATGTCATCCACATGCAGAAGGTATAGGTCTCTCCCATGCAGACTCCCTAGATGGTGGTCTAGAATCAAGCTCTCCCTCCCACAAGCTTGGATCAGCTGTGTGTGGTCAAGATCTTGAGCCCCCTCTTGCTCATGTAATCCCTCCTCCCTCTTTTCTTCTGGACTTCTGGAGCTCCCTCCAGTGCTGGGCTGTGGATCTCTGAGTTTGCTTCCTTCAGATGTTGGATGAAGGTTCTCTGATAACAATTAGGCTAATGTGGTCGGTAATGTGATTGTACGAGAAGGGCAGTTCAGACACCCTCTCCACTCTTGCTAGAAGTCTTAGTTGTAGGTTCCCGTGAGTTTCTATGCTAGTAGGTTTATCTCTAACCCCATAATGGCTTCCTCTATCAAGGTATCACTCTCCATCCTTCCCCCAATATAAGCATCCTGATCTCACCTGTTTCCATCCTCTATCTCCCCCTTCCCTCCACCCACCCCTGTTTTCCCAGGAGATCTCATCTATTTCCTTTTCCTAGGACAAACCATGTGCCTTCTTTGGGTCCTGCTTGTTACCTAGCTTCTCTGTGACCTTGCATTGTAACATGGTTATCCTTCACCTTATAGCTCATATCCACTTAGGAGTGAGTACATACCATCTTTGTCTTTCTGGGTCTAGTTACCTCACTCAGGATGATTTTCTTTCTAGTTATATCCATTTCCCTGCAAATTTCATGAAGACATTGGGTTTTTTTCTCCTCAGTGTAACACTCAAGCATGTAAATGTACCACATTTTATTCATTATTTGATTGAGGGGCACCTAGGTTGTTTCCAGGTTCTGGCTATTATGAATAAAGCTGCTATGAACATAGTTGAGCAAGTGTCCTTATGTTATGATTGAGCATCCTTTGGGTATATACCCAAGTTTGGTATTGCTGGGTCTTGAGGTTGTTTGATTTTGAATTTTCTGAGACTGCTATACTGATTTCCAAAGTGGCTGTACAAGTTTGCACTCCCACCAGCAGAGGAGGAGTGTTCCCTTTGCTCCACATCCTCTCCAGCATAGCCTGTCAATAGCATTTTTATCTTAGCCATTCTGACAGGTGTAAGATGATATCTCAAGTGTCATTTTGTTTTGCATTCCTCTGATAGCTAATTCTTTAAGTATATCTCACCCATTTGAGATTTTTTTTTGTTGAGAATTCTGGTTTAAATCTGTACCCCATTTTAATTGGATTATTTGGTATTTTGATGTCTAGCTTCTTGAGATGTTTATATATTTCTAAGATCATTTGTCTGTGAAATGTGTGGTTGGTCATGATCTTTTCCCATTCTGTGGGCTGCTATTTTGTCTCATTATCATGTTTTTTGCCTTACAAGAGTTGTCATTTTTAATCACAGTGTTTGTGCTACTAATAGTATATTCAGAAAGTATTCTCCTGTGCTAATTCAATCAAAGCTACTTCCAACTTTCTCGTCTATCGTGTTCAATGTACCTGGATTTATGTTGAGGTCTTTGATCCATTTGGACTTGAGTTTTGTGCAGGGCGATAGATCTATTTGCATTCTTCTACATTCCACCACCATTCATTTATGCCAGCATCTTTTGCTGATGATACTTGCTCTTTTCCATTGTATATTTTTGGCTTCTTTGTCAAAAACCAGGTGTTGATAGGTGTTAGTTTCATGCGTGAAAGCAAATATACACTATCAAGGCCACACACGAGAGTTTATTTAAGAGAGGATTCCCAGGTGGGTGCAGAAGCAGAAGAGCAGGACAGAAGTCAGGGGACAGAGAGAGCCAAACATGTGCATGGTCTCTTTTAAGGGAAGGGGCAATAGGATATGCATCATGGGTCCAGGGAGGTGCTTCTGTGCACAATGCCATGCCACAGGGTTTACGAAGCCATGCCCAGGGGCGTGCCTCTGTACAAGGTGCATCCCACCTGAGCCGAGTTGGCTCAGCTACGCGAAGTGCCAGGAATTTTTACAACAGGTGTGTGGATTAATGTCAGGATCTTCAATTTGATAACATTAATCTATTTGTCTGTTTTTATGCCAATTCCAAGTTGTTTTTATTACTATAGTTCTAAAGTAGAGCTTTAAATCAGGGATGGTGATACTTCTGGAAGATTCTTTATTGTACAGGATTGGTTGAGCTATCCTGGTTTTTTGTTTTTCCATACAATGTTGGGGATTGTTCTTTCCCAGTCTGTGAAGAATTGTGTTGGGATTTTGATAAGATTGCATTGAATCAGTAGATTGCTTTAGGTAAGACTGACATTTTTACTATGTTAATCTGATCTATTCAAGGCCAAGTGAGATCTTTCCATCTTCTAATATTTTCTCCAATTTCTCTCTCCAAAGCTTAAATGTCTTGTCATACAGGTCTTTCACTTATTTGGTTACAGATACTCAAGATATTTTATATTATTTATGGATATTGTAAAGGGTGTTGTTTCTCTGATTTCTTTCTCAGCCCATATATTATTTTTTAAAAGGATGGCTACTGATTTTTTTTTTTTAGTTAATCTTATATGTTGCCACATAACTGAAGAAGATGTTCCTGGTAAAGAGTTTCCTGGTAAAGTTTTTGGGGTCATTTATATATACTGTCATATCATCAGCAAATAGCATAAGTTTAACTTCTTTTTTTTTCAATTTGTATCCCCTTGATCTCCGTTTGTTATCTTATTGCTATAGTTAGAATTTTAAGTACTATGTTGAATAGATATGGAGAGAGTGGACAGCCTTGTCTTGTTCTTGATTTTAGTGGGATTGCTTTGAGTTTCTCTCCATTTAGTTTGATGTTGGCTGTGGGCTTGCCGTGTAATGACTTTATTATGTTTATGTATGCTCCTTGTATCCCTGATCTCTTCAAGATCTTTATTATGAAAAGGTGTTGGATTTTGTCAAAGGCTTGCTCAGCATCTAATGAGATGATCTTGCTTTTTTTTTTTTTTCAGCTTGCTTATATAGTGGATGACATTGACAGATTTTTATATTTTAAACCATCCTTACACCTCTGGAATGTAGCCTACTTGATGATGGTGGATGATTGCTTTTTGATATGTTCTTGGATTCAGTTTGCCAGTACTGAATAGAATGTTTTTGCATCAGTGTCCATGATGGAAATTGGTCTGTAATTCCCTTTGTTACATTTTTGTGTGGTTTGGGTATCAAAGTGACCGTGGCCTCATAAAATAATTTGATAACATTCCTTCTGCTTGTATTGTGTGGAACAATTTGAGGTGTATTGGTATTATATCTTCTTTGAAATATGGTAGAATTCAGTGTTGAAACTTCGATCCCTGGACTTTTTTTTGGTGGTGGTGGGGAACAAGGTACTTTTAATGACTGTTTGCTTTTATTTTCTTAGGAGTAAAAGTATATTTAAACTTTTTCTGGTCTTGATTTAATTTTGGCATGTGGCACCAATCCAGAAAATTGTTTATTTCTTTTAGATTTTTCCAGTTCTGTAGAGTACAAGTTTTCAAAGTATGACCTAATGATTCTCTGGATTTTCTTGGTGTTTGTTTTTATGTTCCCCTTTTGGTCATGATTTCATTAAGTTAGATGGTCTCTACCTTTTTATTAGTTTGGATAAGAATTTGTCTATCTTATTGATTTTCTCAAAGAACCAACTCCTTGTTTCATTGATTCATTGTATTTTTCTTTGTTTCTATTTGATTTTAGCCCTCAGTTTTTTTATTTTCTGCCCCCTGCTCCTCCTGGGTGAGTTTGCTTCTTTTTGTTCTAGAGTTTTCAGCTGTGCTGTTAAGTAGCTAGTATGAGATTTCTCCAGATTCTTTTTGTGGGCACTTAGTGCTATGAACTTTCCTCTTAGCACTGCTTTCATGGTGTCCCATGAGTATTGGTGTGTTGTGGATTAATTTTCATTGAATTCTAGGACTGACTAATTTATTTCATTCTTGACCTAATGATTCAGTTGAGAGTTGTTCAGTTTCTATGAGTTTCTGTAGTTTGTGTTGTTTTAACCCATTTTGATCTGATAAGACACAAGAGGTTATTCTAATTTATTTCATATCTGTTGAAAATTGCTTTATGACAGAGTATGTGGTCAATTTTGAAAAAGTTCTAGGAGGTGCTGAGAACAAGGTATATTCTTTTGTGCTTGGGTGAAATGCTCTGTAGATGTCTATTAAGTTCATTTGAGTCATCACATGTTAGTTCACTTGTTTCTCTGTTTCTGTCTGGCAGATCTGTTCATTGGTGAGAGTGTGGTATTGAAGTCTCCCATTATTAGTGTGTGGAGTTTGATGTACAATTGAAGCTTTAGTAATGTTTCTTTTACAAATGTGGGTGCCCTTGTATTTGAGGTATGTTTAGAATTGAGATTTCATCTTGATGGATTTTTCCTGTGATGATAAAATGTCCTTCTCTATCTCTTTTGATTGATTTTAATTTGACCTCTATTTTGTTAGATATAGGATAGCTACACTGGCTTGCTTCTTAGGTCCATTTGGGTAACAAAAATCTTCTGGATGCCAGCCCCAAATAAGTTTTTTCCCAGAGCTTCAAGATGATATTCGACTAAGGCTGGGAAAATCTACTCGGGAATCAGGATCAAAGTTGGAGCAATCCCTCTTAATACATCCTTAATGGCACAACAGCAAAGAGAGCACTGAAACAATGAAAAGTTTATAAACCCCCATCAGGGAAGTCTCCTGAAAAGCTATGCAGGCAGTAAAGAAGGGGTGGGTATTCTTCTTTGCCAGGTAACTAAGTAAACAATGAAGAGGACTTTACAGCTTTTTGTTTTGCTAAAACACCTTCCCTAGGATAGAATTTGTGAAGGCTTAATTTCATAAGAAGTAAGACCTGACTCTTCAGAATAGATGTTTTGTTACCTGCTACTGGGAGTAGGTAACTATCTTCCTTAAACCTTTAAATTAGGATCTTGTGTTAATAAATCCAGATGCAAGAAGGCCTTAGAAAGCCTTTTGGGTTAGTTAGCTTCCAATAGCTCTTTTATCAGTAGAGGTGGTGACTTTAGGACACATCATTGTGTTATTTTGTCTGTAGCTGCCCTTGGATACCTGAGAAAAGTTTCAAATGGGTTACTTTGTTGAGGGCTAACTCTTCCTGGACATTTACTAGCAAGGGTAACTGCAGGGAAGGCAGGCATTAAGCCTGCTTTGTGCAGGGGCACAAAGACCTGGAAGATACTGTCTGTGTGACTGTTTTCACACAGAGATGGGGGAAATATCCACATGCCCTCAATGTATGGGGGAAGTTGTGCTCAACAAATAAGGAAACACATTGCTAAAGGTTCCTGTGATTTTAATTCTAAGGTAGTAACAGATGAGGGATCTGCATTCACACACAAAATCCTCTGTAGGAAGCAGTGTAACATATTCAAAAACTATTAACATCAAAACTTGAGGTTTTGGCTTTTCCTCCATTGGATCCCTTGGCTTTGATAGGTCAGCCTTGTTGGCCCAAACAAGTTCCCACTTCATATTTCTGCAACTCCCAGCATTTGGGAAAATCTTTTCCAAACCCTTTACTCTGAAGTAATGCCTGCCTTTAAAGTGGAAGGGTGATTTTTGTATGCAGTAGCAGAATGGATCCTGTTTTTCTATCCATTCTATTAGCCTGTGTCTTTTTCTTGGTGAATTGAGTCCATTAATATTAAGAGATGTTAATATTACTTTAGCAGTGTTTATTATGCTTAATGAATTCATTACATCTAAGTTTACCAACAAAAGCCTGCATCAAATAAGGAACGTATAGATGACTCAGTAGTTATGAACATTTGCTGTTCTTCCAGAGGATTCATATTGGGTGGCTCATAATCACGTACAACTCCAGTTCCAGGATATCTGGACAGGCTCTTCTGTCCTCTGTAGGCACCGGCATGGATGTGTGTACTCATCTATATGCATGTACACACATACTAAATAAATAAGTAAATAATTGACTAAATAGCTGATAGATGTGAATTGCCCTGGATCCTGTGTTATGATGTTCACCAGTGCTGGCACAATGCAACAGAATTATGGAACATGAAGTATTATGGGTCAACATGATGGTAAAATGGAACAATTGCAACATGATGACATATACCTTTAATCCCAGTACTTGGGTGGCAGAAACAGGCAGATCTCTGTGAATTCCAGGACAGCCTCATTTACACAGAGAGTTCCAGGAGAGCCAGGGTAGTGATACTTTATCTTCCTGGGGGGGGGGGGAGAAAAGGCTGGCGCCTTAGACTATTGTGGTGTTGTAATACTGGTTGTAAAACAGGTATTACTGTTTGGCAGTGGTAGTACACACCTTTAATCCCAGCACTCAAGAGGCAGAGGCAAGTAGATCTCTGAGTTTGAGGCCAGCCCAGTCTACAGAGTGAGTTCTAGAACAGCCAGGCCTACACTGAGAAACCTTGTCTTGAAACGTTAAAAAAAAAAAAAAAGCTCCAATCGGTCTCTTGCTGCAGCAAGGCGAGTGGGAGCACCTGGAGCGCGAGCTCGGAACGAGACTCCACGGGTTGTAAGAAAATGGCAGACAAGCCAGACATGGGGGAAATCGCCAGCTTCGATAAGGCCAAGCTGAAGAAAACCGAGACGCAGGAAAAGAACACCCTGCCGACCAAAGAGACCATTGAACAGGAAAAGAGGAGTGAAATTTCCTAAAAGCCTAGACTGGAGGATTTCCCCACCCCACCCCACCCCACCCCACCCCGTCATCTCCGAGACCCCCTCGTGATGTGGAGGAAGAGCCACCTGCAAGATGGACGCGAGCCACAAGCTGCACTGTGAACCCGGGCACTCCGCGCCGATGCCACCGGCCCGCGGGTCTCTGAAGGGGGGCCCCCCCACTAATCGGACTGCCAAATTTCACCGGTTTGCCCTGGGATATTATAGAAAAATATTTGTATGATTGATGAAAATAAAACACACCTCGTGGCAAAAAAAAAAAAAAGCTCCAATCAATACAACATTACAATGTGTCATTGTAATGATATCATGCAGTATTGTGTGACATTGTAGTATCAAAATTTCTTTTGAAGGCAAAAATGGGAAGCATTGTGGTGTCACAATTGAACACTGGGATGGGACAAGGAGTATTTATGATTTATGATGTCACAGTGGAACATTTTCTGATATAGTACAGAATTCTGATGACACATTGGAGCTCTGTGATGTAACAATGCAGTCTTGTGATTGCACAAAGGAGCAGTGAGATAGCATTTTGCCAGCACAATGAAATATAGCTATGGAATACAAAGTATTATAGTTTGGAATAGAGCATTGTGAAGAAGAGCACAATGTAGCATTGTAATAGTAAATGGAGCTTTGTAATGTCAAAATGCAGAATCATGATGGTAAAATGGAAGATTGTGATTGCATAATGCAGCATCAAGATGCTATATTGGAGCATCAAGTCACAACGACTCCTTTACCACATTAATACTGCATTGTATAACTGATGTCATAGGTAATACTGCCTTTTGCTATCATAAAGCTTTATCATGTCATTTCAGTGCTATACGTGGATCACAATATTCTTCTGTGACACACAATACCCTTTATGCATTGTGACATTACAATCATTCATTATGCCTTTAAAGGGTTGGAGTGCTTGACCATCACAATGCTATACTATGATGTTCCACCATGACATCATAGTACTATTTGTCCCATCATAATACTGTATTTTGACATCACAGTGCTCCATCATGACCAATGATTGTTAATTCTTGTTATTTTTGTTTGTTTTGGTGGTGGTGATAGTGTGTTTCTCTTCCTTGGGTTTTACTGATGTAAAATTATCTATTGACTGTGTTTTCATGGATGCAGCTAACTTCCTTGGGTTGGAGTTTTCCTTCTAGCACTTTTTGTGGGTCTAAATTTGTTTAAATCTGGTTTTATCATTGAATATCTTTTTTTTATCTATGGTAACTGAAAATTTTTCTGGGTATAATAGTCTGGCCTGGCATCTGTGGTCTCTTAGTGTCTGCAAAACATTTGTCCAGAACCTTCTGGCTTTCAGAGTCTCCATTCAGAAGTCAGGTGAAATTCTGATAGATTTGCCTTTTATGATTTTTGGTCTTTTTTCTTTGCATCTCTTAATGTTATTTATTCTCTGTGTTTAGTGTTTTGATTATTATATGACAAGGGAACTTGTTATTTTGTCCAGTTTATTTGGTGTTCTGTAAGCTTCTTGTAACTTTAGAGTTATTTTTTGGGTTGGGAAAGTCTTCTATGATTTTATTGAATATATTTTTTCTGTGCCCTTAGTCTTCTTCTATGATTTTGTTGGATATATTTTCTGTGCCCTTGAGCTGAAATTTTTCTCCTTCTTTTATCTCTATAATTTTAGGTTTTGTCTTTTCATGGTGTCCAGATTTCTTGGTAGTTTTGTGTTAAGAATTTATTGGTTTTAACATTTTCTTTGACTGATGAATTTATTTCCTCTTTTGTATCTTCAACATCAGAGACTCTTCCATCTCTGTATTTGTTGGTTATGCTTGCATCTGTAGTTCCTGTTCATTTACCCAGATTTTCCATTTCCAGAATTCCATTTGTTTGTGTTTTCTTTATTGCTTCTATTTCAATTTTAAAGCCTAGAAATGTTTCCTTCATCTGCTTATTTTTTCTTGGCTTTTTAAAGTATTGATTTCTTCCAATCATTTGTCCTTTCCTCAATGTTTTAAAGGGAATTTTTTATTTTCTTTTTAAGGGCTTCGGTCATCTTCATGAAGTTAATTTTAAAAGGCATTTTCTTTTGCTTCATCTGCTTTGGGATGTTCATATCCTGCTATTGTAGAAACACTAGGTTCTGGTAGTGTCATATTACTCTTTACATTGTATTCTGACACTGCCATTTACCTATGTGGTTTTGAGTTAATTATAGGTACAGGTGTTGATTCTTGTGATGTCTTTATTGGATGAGTCATTTGTTCCTTTAATGGTTGTTTCATTTCTTTTCTTTCCCGCTGAATGATTGTCAGGTCCAGTAGGGTTGTCTCAGCTGAGGTTTGTGGGGGTTTGGGTGCCTATATCTGGCATATTATCCAGTTCTTCTGGCTGCTGTGGGCTTTACTTGTGCCCATGGGGTCTGTTCTTCCAACTGGTGTGGGTTGTGCCTGTGCCTGTTCTTCCAACTGGTATGAGTGGTGCCTGTTCCTGTAGGGTCTCCTGGTGTTGCTGGAGAGGGCTGGTCACAAGGAAGATGCTGAAGTAGGTGGGACTGAGCAGCAGAGTAGGTAGGTTTGTTCTTTCAATTGGTTTAGGTGATGCTTATGCCTATAGGAGCTGCAGTTCTTCTAACTGAGATAGATGGAATTTGTGCCTCTAGGGGCTATTGATGTAGCAGAGGATGGTTGTCTAGGGGGAGGCTGAAGGTTCGGTGGATTTGAGTAGTGGGTCTGGGTAGTGAAGTGAATCTTGTGGGTTACAGAGTCCATTGGGTGGTGGCATTAGTGGAGCACCTGGCCCACAGGACTCTTGCTTGCTGGCCAGATGCTTCCTTACTATTCTCTCAGAGAACACAAATTAAATCCCATGAATCCTAGAATCAACGATAGAAGTTCCACATTGAACACACACACCCAAACACACACACACTTTAGGTGTGGTATTGCACAGGTCTCAGATTTCAAGTCAGCAAAAAACCTGATCTATAGAGGAAGTTCTAGGACAGCAGGACTACCCAGACAAACACCATCTTTAGAAATAAACAAATAAAACAACACTCCCAGGCACATACCCACACTGCATACATAATTAAAAATAAATATGAGAATTATAAGTTATATATACTTCTGAAATGTTTTTAGTACATGTAAATATAAGCAAAACCATACTAAACAAATAAAGAAGTAAACAGAGAAACAAGCAAAACGTGGATCCAGTGATATTTGTGTCAGCGTGTGTTGTATGTATAGGTGTGTGTGAGTGTGTGGTTGTGGACAGGTGTGTGTTTTGTATGGCTGTCACTTTGGGAAGTGAGTTCTCCCTTCTACTAGTGTTTCTGAGGATTGATAGAAGTTTCTCAAGGCTTGTGAGAAGCTGATTTTACCTGCTGGTCAGTCTTGTTGACCTTCTGTAGGCATTAATATCAGACATGTGAATGAGGGCAAGCCTGTAGTATGTCACCTGGGAAAACTGCACAGCACAGGGAGCCTTTCTAAAGCCCAACCATAGAAAAGGACACAAGAGAACACCATATTCTATCTGTACAAACAGCAAGGGCCAGAGACTGACATGGACCTTGGAACAATGCTTCTCAACCTTCCTAATGCTGTGACCTTTAATACAGTTCATGTTGTGGGGACTCCCAACCATAAATTATTTCATTGCTATTTTATGACTATAACAATTGGTACTGTAATAATCATAATGTAAATATCTGATATGCAACCCCACTGCAAGGGTTGGTTCACTCCCAAAGTTGAAAAACATTGTCTTGGAAATTGTTATTCTGGGAGTGGAAGGAAATTGCTTTGTGTCCGGGCATAAAGAAGTACCATGGGGTGATGGCCTGTGCCATCCACGTGAATTTGCCTCACGATGAAATGAGATGGCTAAGAGGGCAAGGAGGCTTACCACCAAGTTTTTCCATCTGTGTGCTACAGTGACATTATAGTATGTTGTAAATATTTGTCCCTCCTACTGGCTTAATAAAAAGCTGATTGGCCAGAGGAAGACAGGAAGTGTGGATGGGGCTACCAGACTAAGAAAACTCTGGGAACAGGCAGAGCAGAGCAGAGACACCACAGATATGCCAGGAGACACAGAGAAAAAAAGTTGAAATGTTGCTGAGAAAAGGTACCAAGCCACATGGCTGAACATGGGTTAGTTTAAGAGCAAGAGCTAGCTAGCAGTATGCCTGGGCCATAGGTCAATAGGCATCTGTATGTTTCTGTAGGACTGCATGTATTTCTGTAGGACTATGAGTTCAAACCTTGAGGCAAGGCCCAAAAGTCTGGGCCAGAAACGTCATACAACAGTGTGGGATCCCGAGGGCCAACATGGGACATGGGAAAATCAACTACAGCAAATATCTTCTAACTTCCACACTTTCACCCTGGCTCATGGACTCCTAAACATACAACACACACTCACACACCAGTATATGAAAATGTGAGTGGGCTTAGGTGCAAATGGAAAGTGTGGTGTGGGAGAAAGAAATAGAACATGTTAAGTGCAGAATGACTTATTCCTCTAGATTAGACATGACCATGGCTGTCTGGAAACAGAGAAAAAGTTATTTTCCCAAAGATCTCACTGTCTGAGACTAACAGAGTTTATTTCAGCATTTTGGCTGATTTGCCTTTATTTCTGAACACTGGGTAAAGATACACTGTTAATACACCAACTTTGAGAGGTCATGTGTGACTATCAAATGACTTTTGGCTTTTGTGTGTGTGCACGTAAGTACTTTCTTTATGACTACTAAACTAGCAGCCAAAAGTCTGACACTCTGCAAGAAATGGAAGAGAGGGAGAGGAACTTGAATTTTCAGTTTCCTCTACAGTTGGCCCAGAGAATAGGAGGTCAGTTTTGAGCAGTCTCAGCTGCACTTCGCCCTCTGAAACCCCAAATGACTGGCCAACCAGACCTCAGTTGGAATCCTGGGCTTGCCACATTCTGGAAAGAGGATGGTGCACGTGAGTTTAGTGCTTAGAACTGACAAAGAGCTTTCTCAGGAATGGCCAGTGTCCTGCAAACTCAGTCAAAACCTCAAGGTTAGAGCTTTAGCATGCTTCCTGAGTGCAAGGCAATGAGCTGTAAGGTAGGATACAGGTTTAGGAGTCACAAGTCAATCTACCTTCAGAAACTGTCATAGGATGCTGTGGGCCAGGGCTTTCAGGTACAGGGTTCACTATCAAGTTCCCACCCACAGACTTGGATGGAAGCTCTGGGTTCAAACTTGTGTTTAGCTTGCCTGCTGGCAAGCGCCTCTTGACTGGAGCCTCATTGGTAGACTCCGGAACTCCCAGTTCGCAAGGGCGACGACCAAGGCCACGTCTCCCAGTTGACAAGTGGTGATCAGGAGAAGATAGACTCGGAGTAGGTGCTGGGGCTGGGGCTGGATCAGGTTTCTTACCCCCATCAATTTTGACATCTGATCGTTGTCTGTACCTGCAAGGAATTTTACTACCTGTAGCAATAGGCAGAAGAGAGTGTGAGACTTGGCGAAAACGGAGATGTCTCAGTTCCCTGGTTTTTCTTGGAGCTGGGATCACCCGCCAGGTAGTAAGCTCCTGACTTGTAGCCCCCATAGTCTCTGTGTGGTTCACAACTGCCTGATCTTGGCCACGTTTCCACAGCTCATATCGTTCAGGCTGCAGGATCC
>PVIH01027129.1:0-17498 GCA_004025045.1 Sigmodon hispidus | reverse complement strand
GTGTAGATGTACCACAGTTTGTTAATCCATTCTTCAGTTGAGGGACATCTAGGTTGTTTCCAGGTTCTTGCTATTACAAATAATGCTGCTATGAACATAGTTGAGCTAATACCTTTGGAGTGTGAATGTGCCTCTTTAGGGTATACACCCAGAAGTGGTATTGCTGGGTCCTTGGGGAGATTGATTCTCAATTTTCTGGTCCAGATGGTTTCAGTGCTGAACCCCATTTTTTGATTGGGGTATTCAAGGTTTTAGGCTCTCGATTATTCAATTCCTTATATATCTTAGAGATCAATCCTCTATCACTTGTAGGGTTGGTGAAAATCTTTTTCCATTTTGTAGGCTGTTGTTTAGTCCTATTGACAGTGTCCTTGGCTTTCCAGAAGCTTCTAAGCTTCAGGAGATCTCATCCTACTTATTGATTGTTGATCTTAGTGTCTGTGCCACTGGTGTTATATTTAGGAGTGATCGCCAATGCCAATTCGTAGAAGTGTATTTCTCACTTTCTTTTCTATCAAGTTCAAATTGCTGGTTTTATGTTGAGGTCTATGATCCACTTGGGTTTGAGTTTTGTGCAGGGTGACTGGCTTAGATCTATTTGCATTTTTCTACACACTACCATCCAGCTATGCCAACACCATTTATTAAATATACTATCTTTATTCCATTGATTATTTGGGGCCTCTTTATGGAAGATCAGGTGTTCATAGGTTTTTGGGTTAATGTCTGGATCCTCAATTCTGTTCCATTGATCCACAGGTCTGTTTTTATGCCAGTACCAGGCTGTTTTTATTACTGTAGCTCTGTAGTATAACTTTGAGTCAGGGATGGTGATGCCTCCTGAGGTTCTTTTGTTGAGCAAAATTGTTTTGTCAATCCTGGCTTTCCCATATTCCAAATTAAACCGAGTATTGTTTTTCAAGGTCCGAAAAATATTGTGTTGGGATTTTGATGAGCAGTGCATTGAATCTGTAGATTGCCTTTGGTAGAATTGCCATTTTTACTATGTTGATCTAACTATCCAGGAACATGGGAGAGCTTTCCATTTCCTGACATTGCCTTTAATTTCTTTCTTCAGTGATGGAAAATTTTTGTCAAATAGATATGTTACTTCTTTAGTTATAGTTACTCCAAGGCATTTAATACTATTTGCAGCTACTATAAAGGGTGATGTTTCACTTATTTCTTTTTCAGCTCTTTTATCTTTAGTATATAGGAGGGCTACTGATTTCTTTGAGTTAATCTTGTATCCTGCTACATTGCTGAAGGTGTTTATCTCCCGTAGAAGTTCTTGGAAGATTTTTGTGGGTCACTTATTTATGCAATCATATCATCTGCAAATAGAGATAGTTTCTCATCTTCTTTTTCAATTTGTATCCACTTAATCTCCTTTCATTATCTTATTGTTTTAGCTAAAACTTCAAGAACTATATTGAATAGATGAGGGAGAGAGGATATCCTTGTCTAGTTCCTGATTTTAGTGGGATTGCTTTGAGTTTTTCTCCATTAAATTTGATGCTGGCTGTCAGCTTCTTGTAGATCACCCTTATTAAATTACGATATTGTCCCTGTATTTCTGATCCATCCAGAGGTTTTATCAGAAAGGAGTGTTGATTTTGTCAAAGGCTTTTTCAGCATCTAAGGATATTATCATGTGGCTTTGTTCCTATAGTTTGTTTAAATGATGGATAACATTTACGGGTTTTTGTATGTTAAACCAACCCTGCATTTCTGGGAGGAAGCCTACTTGGTCATTGTGGATGATATTTTTTGTATATTGTTGTATACGGTTTGCCAAAATTTTGTCGAAAATTTTAGCATCAATATTCATGATGGAAATTGGTCTGTAATTATCCTTTGTTGTGTCTTTGAGCAGCTTGGTTATTAGGGTATGTGTCCTCATGAAAGAAATTTGGCAATATTCCTTCAGTTTCTACTGTGTGAAATAGTTTGTGAAGTGACAGTAGTAATTCTTCTTTGAATGTCTGGTAGAATTCTGCACTGAAACCATATGGACCTGGGCTTTTATTTTGGGGGAGGTTTTTAATGACAGCTTTCATTTCCTTAAGGGTTATATTCCTGTTTATGTAATTAATCTGTTCTTCATTTAATTTTGGTAAATGGTACCTGTCCAGAAAGCTGTCCATGTCTTCTATGTTTTCCATTTTTGTGGAATATAGATTTTTGGAGTATGATCTGATAATTCTCTGGATTTCCTGGGGGTCTGTTTTTATGTCCCCCTTTTCATTTCAGATTTTGTTGATTTGGACAATCTCTCTCTCTCCTTTTTGATTAGTTTGGATAAGGGCTTATCAATCTTGTTGACTTTTTCAAATAACCAACTCTTTGTTTCATTGATTCTTAGTATTGTTCTTTTTCTTTCAATTGTATTGATTTCACCTCTAAGTTTGATTATTTCCTGCCTTCTACTCCTTCCAGGTGAGCTTGCTTCTAATTGTTCATAGGCTTTCAGCTGACCTGTTATTGCTCTAATGTGGGATTTCTCTAGGTTTTTCATATAGACATCTAGCGCTATGAATTTTCCTCATAAGTCTGCTTTCACTCTGTTCCACAAGTTTGGGTATATTGTGGATTCATTTTCATTAAATTCTGGGAAGACTTTGTTTTCTTTCTTAATTTCTTCTTTAACCCAGAGGTGGTTCAGCTGATTGTTGTTTATTTTCCATGAGTTGGTAGGCTTTCTTTGGTTTTTGATGTTGTTGAACTCTAACTTTAGGCCCTGGTGGTCTGATTACAAGGGATTATTTTTATTTTTTTGTATCTGTTGATATTTTCTTTATGACCAATTATGTGGTCAATTATAGAGAAAGTTCCATGAGGAATTGAGAAATATGTATATTCCTTTGCATTTGGGTGGAAGCTTCTGTAGATATCTATTAAATCCGTTTGTATCATAACCTGTGTTAGACTACTTATTTCTCTGTTGAGTCTCTGTCTGGTTGACCTATCCAGGGTTGAAAGTGGGGTTTGAAGTCTCCCACTATTAGGATGTGAGAATTGATGTGGGATTTGAGCTTTAGCAGTGTTTCTTTTACATAGATAGGTGCCCTTATATTAGGGACATAAATATTCAAGATTGAAATCTCCTCTTGACCTATTTTTCCTGTGATGAACAAGTAATGACCAACTTGATCCCTTTTAGTTGCTTTTAGCTCAAAGTCTACTTTGTTAGATATTAGGATGGCAACCCCCACTTGTTTCTTAGGACAATTTGACTGGAAAATCTTTTTCCAACCTTTTACTCTGAGCCTTTGTCTGTCTTTTCAGTTGTGGTGTTTTTCTTGTAGGAAACAGAGGGATGGCTTCTGTTGTTGTTTCCATCTTGTTAGTGTGTGTCTTTTAATTGGTGAGTTGAGTCCATTGATATTAATGAATATTAGTGACCACTGATTGATATTTCCTGCTATTTTTATAGTAAATTATTTGTATTTCCTTTCTCAGGGGAATTCTTCTGTGAACTTATTGATTGTTTGTGGCTTCATGGGTGTCTGGGATCCTTAGATTGGAGTTTTCCCTCTAATGCTTTCTGTAGTGCTGGATAGGTATTGTTTCCATCTAACTTTGTCATGAAATATCTTGTTTATTCCATTTATGATGATTGATAGTTTTGCCAGGTATAGTATTGTAGTTTGGCAGCCATGCTCCTTTCATGTCTGTATAACTTCTGACCAAGCCCTTCTAGCTTTCATCATTTCTACTGAATAGTCAGATGTTATTCTGATGGGTCTTCCTTTACAAGTAAGTTGGCCCTTTTCTTTCGTAGCTCATAATTTTTTTTTCTTTTTTCTGTATGTTTTGTGGCTTGATTATTATGTGGCATGCTGACTTTTCAGGAGCTCATATGTATTTGGTGTTCTGTAAGTTTCTTGTATCTTTATAGGCATTTTCTTCTTCAAATTAGGAATGTTTTCTTCTATGCTTTTATTGGATACATTATCCATGCCTTTGGGCTGGTATTCTTCTCCTTCTTCTATTACTATTATTCTCAATTTAGGTCTTTTCATGGGGTACCAGATTTCCTGAACATTTTCTGTTCTGGCTTTTTTGGTTTTAGTATTTTCTTTGACTGATATATCTATTTGAGCTACTGAGTCTTCGACTTGAGAGATTCTCTCTTTCATCTCTTGTATTCTGTTGGTTATTCTATAATTCCAGCTTTTTTCTTCAGGTTTTCTATTTCCATCTTTGCCTCATTTCATGCCTTTTTAAATTGCTTCTATTTCAGTTTTTAGTTCCTGGTATATTTCTTTCATTTTTTGATTTTCCTTTTCTTGGTTTTCTTTCAAAGAGTTGTTCATCTCTTCCTTCTTTTTGTTCATATTTTCTTTTATTTCTTTAAGGGAATGTTTAATATCTTCTTTGAGGGCTTCAATGATCTTCATAAAGGTATTTTTGGTGTTGCTTCCTTCTGCTTCCTCTTCATTGCCCTGTTCAGGTCTTGTATTTGTTGAACCACCAATTTCTTCTGGAGTTACTTTGTTGTTCTTTATATTATTATATGTATTTTTGCACTGGCCTCTGCCCATGGCTTCAGTGGTTCATGATTAGGTGGCTTCTGGTCAGTTGTGGCAACAGAGCTTGTGTGTCTCCTGTCAGCTCTGAGCAAGGGGTCTTCTCAATCTCTGACTCTGGTCTGGGCAGGGGTCTGAGTTTCAAGTCCTCAGTCCTTTTCTGCTGATGCAGTTGTAGGTGGGGTGGTTGTACAAGTTCCCTTTATTTTAGTAGCAGCTGGATGAGCCCCTTACAGCCAATGTATATTCCTGTCTGCTAAGGAGTGTGTATAGACATCCACCACAGACAGAACCTGGTCCCAGAACCAAAAATATGTTGTATTTTTTCTAAAATACATTAGAATTTTGTCATAGATTTTTTGAAATAAAATAGAAGCCAGCATCATGAGAACATAACTTTACCACCTTGACATTTAACAAATAAGGAAAAACCATATGGTGAAAAAAAGACAACATTGTTGACAAATGTTTCTGAAAACCAGAATTTACATTAATAAGAATTACTACAGACTCATATCTATTACACTGCACAAATATTAACTCCAATTGGATAAACGTAGGTTAATTTGTAGCCTGAAATAATAATATTGCTAGAAGCAGTACAAAGGCAGTACTGTAGTGAATATAAGTGTAAGAAAGAAATATCTGAGTAGGACTCCACAGCAATAATTAAGTGAAAAATTAATAAATAAGACTTTAAAAAACTAATATGTTCTTTTGTGTCTACAAAAATGATCAAGTGAAGAAAACCAGACAGTAAAGTCATGAAAACAAATTGTAAAAATAATCAATGTTCTGCACCAGAATAATATTTTCAATAAAAGAAGTAAAGATCCATATACCCTAAAGATGCACATTTGCTCTCCAAAGACATTAATTCAACTGTGTTCATAGCAACATTATTTTTAATGGGAAGAACCTGGGAACAATCTAAATGCCCCTAAACTGAAGAATGGATTAACACACTACAGTACATCTACACAATGGAGTACTACTCAGCAGGAAGAAAAAAATTTATCCTATAATTTGCAGACAAAGAGATGGGCATGGAGAATATCCTCCTGAGCAAGGTATTACAATCCCAGAAAGAGACACAGAGGATATACTCACTCATTAGTCTACTTAAAAACAAAACAAAACAAAACAAAACATGTCATTGTATACAAGACCTCAAGGCTAGAGCATAGCTAAATGACACAGTGCCTCACTTCTGCATTGATGGACTCTGGCAGGGGTGTGGGAGAAGAAAGACTTGTTTTTTTTTTTAAGGGTCTGGCCACAGGGAGTTTATTTATGCTCAATTAAGTAAATGAGCAGCATGAATGGGCATTTTTTGTAAATGGGGAGATCATAAGAGTGGGCATGAATCTGACAGGACTGATAACTGAGTTTGATGAGATGGAGTGCATGATGTAAATTAATAAATACATAATAAAAAATGATGAAAGTTTAGCCTTTCCCAGCATAAATACAACTATAGAAAAGAATATATAAATTGTAATACCCTTTTTCCTTAATTTTATAAGCTCTTAATACTTTATATGTAGTGAATTCACTATATAATCAGACTAAACTTTCAAAAATATTTGTCATTTGAATTCCTTTCATAGTCCTTTAAATAGATTTTTCAGAAAATATATCTTAGAGTTATGTGAATATAAAGATTTTTGTTTAATATTGTATGTGTAGCTACTTAGTGTTCACTACTTGGATTGGGTAATCTACAAGGACACTCAGTTCTGGGGAAGATCACCACACTCCCCTGGGAACTGAGCATTCTAACTAATGCTTGTACCTCATCATCTAGTGGTAGGACCTTTTGATATTTTCCTCATCCACATTGAATGTCAATTGGTCTCACACTATTTACATTTTGTTTAGATCCCTCTATTATTGAATTTCTGTAGACGCAGTTTCCCTGTAATATAAAGAAGGCATCCTGGGCTCTGGGCTCTCATTCTGGTCTCCTAGCTCTTATAATCTTTTATTCTTTTTAACTTAATATTCCTAATTCCAGAGGTATAGGGATTCTGCTGTAGAAATATCAGTTGGAGTGGGCACCACACAGTTATTCATTTTCTTCACTTAGAGTAACCATAAAGACACAAACACATTAGCGACATACACTAAATGGATTCAAAAGGCCATTTTGAACATACATACATTTTCCTGTGTGTTGAATAACTGCAATACTTGATGAGATCAATAATTTGAGAGGAAAAGGATTGTAGGAAGAATGCATATGATAAGAGTAAGGGGTGGTAATTATGTAAATATAATACAATACATAAAAATTTCAAAAAGTAACTACAGACTTAAAATAGACCATTTAAACTTAGTCTCACTTTCAACAACACTGCTGAAATGCATTAGTACAGTTTTCTTTCATATGATTTTCAAGTTTTTTTTTTTTATACTTAGCAGGTACTATGTAAATGTCAATTAATTCCTCTACTATAGTTTACATTATTATTTTAATATTTGCTGAAAGGCAAATCTCCTTTACAAATACATCAAGTGTCACTTTGTAACTACCTCCTACTCACCACTCACCAGGCCCTATATTTAATGTAACTCCTGGAGCACAAACCTCTCATGTCTGTCTTGTCCATTTTCTTTTTGAGAATGATCAGTTCCTTCTGAAAGATTTCATTAACACAACTCCTTGTCCAAAGAAAACCATGAAATTGCAAAAATGGCCTTCTCATTTTCCAAAGACACTGGTTGAAAATTTCATTCTGAAACTATCTTTCTCTCTGTATCTTCTCATCGGCGAAGGGTGACAGAATCTGATCTATCAGCCCCTAGTTACATTGCGAGTCACATCCATATAGAAAGGCTTTGGGAATGGGTATGACAAAGCAGAAGAAGACGTTATTATTGCTTGCACACCCTGCTGTTACAAATTTCCCAGTAGCCGTTTGCCACCTGCTGTGTGAGAAAAGCAGGACACTTATTACTTTAGAAAAAATGGAGAAAGCCTATTTACACTAATTATTGGGGAAAAAAAGGTTTTGTCTCACACCTGCTCTAGGTATTTAAATGTTTCTCTGGCTGTTTTAATTAGAACTTTAAAAGGCCAAGTTAATACATCTTCAATCATATGGTAGAGAAAAGGGAAATAATGCCAAGGATATGAAAGGGTGAAAATTGAGTCAGAGTCAAAGCAAGAATATAAAGAGTTTGATCAGGATCTTGTGGTGGTTTGAAAGAAAATGTGCCCCAATGGGAGTATCACTATTAGAAGGTGTGGTTTTGTTGGTAAGGTATGTTTGTCAGTATATTCATGTTGGAGGAGTTGTGTCATTGTAGAGACAATCTTTGAGGGTTCATATAGGCTCAAATCACACCCAGTGAGATAATGCACTTCCTGTATACAGCAAGATGTATCACTCTCAGCTCCTGTCTGTCTTCATGCTATCAAGAACCACAGCATGATAATAGACTGAACCTCTGAACTGTATGTAAGATGCTGCCTCAGTTAAATAATTTTGCTTTTAAAAAGTTGAAGTGGTCATGGTATCTCTTCATAGCAATGGAAACCTTAACACAGATCTTTATGATCCAGGCTAAAGAGAAATCCCTAGACCAGTAGCTGGCAAATCAGAAAGAAAGAAAATCCCATGGCATAAATTTCTTTCTCAATTCCAGCAGGATTTGGGATACAGAATACTTTGTTTAGGTCTTATGGCCAACAAATAAAGGAAATTGCCAAAACTTTCTGGACAGGGAATAGCTCCCTCATTGGAAAGTGGTCAGACACATAGGTTCAGTTTTTTCTCTGATTCAATTTTCTCTCATTATATCCTTGGAGGTATATGTATAGAGTTTGTGTGAAACTCATAAGGTATTGCACAGCACATTTTAATCCTTATGAGAAACAATGGAGGTGTATTAAAAAAAACAAAAGGAATGATCCATGAAATTTCTGTAGAGGCAACAACATCTAAAGATATATTATTTCTGTTCAATTAGACTAGCAATTCTTTAGAAACAAGAATGATCTAAATAAATAAGTAAATAAATAAAGCTAATTAGGATGGTTAATTCAACAGAGCAATGCTGATTAAGTTGATGTCAGTGAAAATTTTATCTTTTAATATAAGATGTTATAACCAAATATTATCAAATCTATCAATTTTGAAAACCACTAATTGGTCAGGCTAATTGTTTGAGCAACAACCTTGCAAATCTCAGTAACTTAAGGCAACTATTAAATATTTACTCAGTCTTGGATTTTATATTAATAATTGTGCTGTAGAAATTATATTCTCATCAGAACATGTAGAGTTCAGCCTTGAATATCCAGGTTACTAGTATTATAGGACAACAGGGATAGATGTGTAAAAGAGAGGGGCATGCTGTGAGAATCAAGTGATAAACACAAATCTTATAATGCGTAAGTGTATGGAAAATTTTAAAGCACTAGAAACCCCAAAGTTGCTTGTGTTCATTACCCAAACTGCTTTATTCATACCCAATTACATGTATTTTATTCTTTGCATTCATTATGCTTAACTCTAAACTCCACACAGATATTTTACACAATACCTAAGATATGGCCTGAATACTATTTTACTTACCTTCTTTGCCATAAACTCTATATTTTATTTTCCTTCATATATCTAATTAAATTCATTTATCCTCTAGACAAGGTTCTTTTTGCCACATAGAAAATCTTGATACTACAAAAGAGAGGAAATATTATAATCTTAGTTGCATGCATGGCATCGCAAATGTTATAACATTCTTCTTCTTGCTGACTGCAAAATGTTCTATTGTTTATTATAATTTTTATGCTTCAATCTTTAAGCCAGTATGCATAGTGCCACATTGCTGTGTTGGAACACTGGAGCATATATTTTTTCTAGTTTTTACTTTACTTGTCTCCTACAATATATCATTTCTACTTCTTTTCCTCTTCTCTTGCTCTTCTTCTACCTCCTTTTTCTCAGTCTCCTCTTCCTCTTCCTCTCTGTGTTCTCTACCTATTTATGTCCCTGTTGCTTAAATTTTCATTCTTTCATATTATGCACAAGTCCATCTTTGAATAGTCTTACAACTTACAGCAAATTGTGTCAATATAAAAATGATTTTGTAAGTCAAGCTATGGTGTGCCTTTAATCTTTACACTCTGAAAGAAGAGGCATGTGGATCTTGAAGTCTGAGACTAGCCTGCCCTACACAAGTTTTTTGACAACCAAGATTATGCAGGAAAATTTTGTCTTAAAAAAGATAATGATTATTCAGAGTGAAGGAAAATGTTTCTGTTAACCTAAAGCTTTATGATTTGTAAAGTCTTGAAAAGTATAAATTTGTTTTATTCATGAGTCATCAGTATTACAAAAATTTTATCAAACAAGCAGCAAAGTATATTACAACACAAAATGTAAATATAAGCAGTCTTTAAATTGAAAACTTATATTGTTATTTGTTTTTAAATTTCTGTTTATTTTTCATATGTTCATTAGTTGTTAAATAATTGTCATTAGCTATTTTATAAATAAATATTATTTTTAAAGTGACTGTGTATAAATTTTTTGTCTAAATTTTTTTAAGACTCTTTTACTATGTCAACATATCTGATAAATAAACAGAATTAATTATTTTGGTATATTTTGTTATTTATTGATTAATTTTGTGTTTATGCTTATGTCACTGTAGGAACTTAAACACCTTTAAGAGAGCCTTGCTTTATTTTATTCCCTAGCACATTATTGAATAAAGGTCCTATACATTGACCTAGGAATGAGTGGACCTGAATAGCATATTATTATATACTATACTAAATTCATTTTTAAACACTGGGGATAATGCAGTCTATTTTTAGAATTGATTAAATATTATTTGCAAAACTAGTTGAAAAATATTTCATTGAGGGTGATAAATGCTATTTATTCACAGAAGTTCTAGTTTTTAAATAAGCAGTTTAGAAAACACAAAAAGCAAGCAAACTAGACAGTAAACAGAAAATCACATCCACAATATTAGATGACAAGTAATTCTCCTCAGTCCTAAAATGTAAATGAATTGAGATAAACATTAATATCTGTGAGGCAGATAAAAAATGTTGTTAGAGAAAGCTATTGATGGCCCTGTGAAGCAGAGCAGCATGTGAGCCATCATTGTGTGTATAGGGGAAAAACTCATCAACCAGCCTGATTATGCCTTTGAAATTGGCTATCATGGGAGTTAGTCGAAATTAAAGACCCCAATTATCAAATACATACAACAGGATAGAGGAAGGTCAACAGCCCCAAAGCTGTCCAAGTTTCTGGGTTATGAACCCTGGAGACTCATAATCCAACATGCAATCCCAAGTCAAAATCATGAGGAGAATCATAATGAGCTGGCTAGGATAATGAGGAAAGGTGACAGCAAGGGCAAACACAAGGATGTAAACTTCAGGAAGTTGGATTCTACTGTTTCAATGTTGATAAAAAAAAAAGGAAAAGAAAACAACATTATTTTCTATAACATGAGTTATGGAAAACTACTCTTTATCTATGTTTGAAGTCATAGGGAATAGAAAAACATGTAATCTGTAAACAGAAAGCCCCCCCCCACAGTTGAAGAAACAAATTTGAAACTACTGTCTACCACACAATGAAAGCTGTGGACTCATATGTCAGAATGAGCTAAAAGAAATGAAGAAAATGACAAATGGCATGAAATAACATGAGGAATCAAAATTACCAATGATCAGAAATTATATTATTGAAAAACAAAATGGAAAAATATATTAAGAAAATTTAGACTATGGATAAAGTCTAGCTAAAGAAAATTATTTACATGGTGTTGAACCTACACAAAAACATTAAAATTCAAATAATTTTTATATATAGTGAAACCTACAAGACATGTCATTGAAATCACATGTTATAAAAAGAAATTTACTGTTCTTAATAAGTGAAGAAAAATTCAAAACCCTGAATTTCAGTAAAATAATTTGACTTAAAGTCAATTAAAATTTCTAATAAACCAGAGCAATATATGTATTATTTTTAGGTACAGTTTGAAATAAGCCTACTAATTGAGAGACAAAAGGTATTTTCTCTGGAGAAGTAGCATTAAATAGCTGGTCTGTACTGCAATATTTGGTGGTGATTCAGGCTTAGTTTAGCATGGCAAGGCCACTTAAAGTATAAATAATCCCAACGTTCAAATAACGTGAAGATACATGATAAATGTCTCCACATAAATGAATATCATCATGTGATTTTCTGTAAGTTAACTCAAGGGGAGGTGATTAGAGAATTGCTATGCAAATAAATTAATATTACTCTGAAGATAATTATTGAAGATTAAGGATCACTTTAAATTCACAGCCTTCTTTGTTACTTTTGAAACTCTTGTTTCATATTTTTCTTCAAAATAATTTTCCATTTTATATAAATTGATTTATCATTCCCAATGTAATAAATATAATTTTTAAAAATTTTTAATGCTTTCTTGTATTTAAGCAAGTTCATAGGGATATTCTCAGTTTCATTTTTCTTCTCACTAAATAGATTTCCTTTAACTATTAACACCTTTGCAAAGTATTCAAAATGGTAAAGGTATATGAATGCACACAATAATATTTTTGAGAAAATACACATTATTGTAATGTGATTAATCACTAGAAACATGGGTATTATTTTATGAACTCAAATATTATTAATTTAGTTCTAGATATTAATTCAGCCTCTTGTGTGCATTAATACATAATTTGATTCCATTTCTTCCCTCCTCCAACTCGTCCCAGATCATCTCCCCTTCCTTTGCATCCAACTTCATACTCTCCTTAAAATCAAAACAACAAAATCAAAATTTAAAATGAATAAGGAAATAAAAACCAGCAAGATAAAAAGCACACAAAACCAAACAGAAAACAACAATTATTTTTATAAGAGCAGTCTCCATGTTGTAGTTCTGGGCATGATACCTCACCTGGAATTATGGTATCATTTGAGAAGGGGAAAACACAACATATTGTTATACCTGTACATCATTACCTCATTTAAACCTCACCAGAGAAGCTACTATTTCAGGAGGCGCTAATCAGCACAAAGACCTACAACTGTACAATATAAAAATTGTAAAAGATTTTGCAGCACTAAGCCTTAATAAATGCACTGTCTTTATAAAACCCATTCCCTTAAAGCTCAGGGATCTATGCAGAAAGAGAAACAGAAATATTCTAAATGATATAGATAATGAATAGCTCCAATGGAAAAGTCCAGATAAAATAGGACTGAGGTACAGAGATACTCACAAAAGTGGACATATATTCTCACCCCATCATAAAAACCAATCCAAGACAACAAACTATTGGCAATTGATACCTCCTAGCAAAGATAAAATCAGTTTTCTTCCATGGAGCATATCAACCACAATTCATGGTAATGGTCATTCCCAAGAGTAGTTGACCAGCTTCTCTTGGTCATTCTTTATAATTAAGCCAAGGTTTCTTCTCATTCCCAGTAATAACATACATAATTTCTTGTAGTGATGAACTGACCAAGTGTTTCCTTATTTTTTGTTTTGTCTTATTGGATTAAAAAATCCCCAATATTTGTCTTTTATCCTCTTCCTATCCCTGCACCCTCATTTGTACAATGTCAAGCTTTAGTCTACAAGCCTCAATTATTCTTGCTTAGCTTCCAGTGTTTTCACTGGAGACATGCCACAAGCCTTTACATCATTAACCCAAGGGAGCTCATGAGAATATAAGCCTAATGCCACTTTTTGAAAAAGATTTAAATACCTTATTTGAATTGTAAACATTAATTTATTTAATTCTGATTTTAAGAAAGTCTCATGTCACTTTATTTGTATTGGTTATAAACACCTGTGACTTACATTAACCATAAGCTTTATAAGGGTTATACTTACAAATTTTCTACACTTACAGGTTTCCATATTTCATAGAAAGGGGTCATTAAGAGAGCTTTTAATTCTGAATCTTCTACTTATCTTTGCTTGATAATACTCCCTGACAATGATCATATCCTTAAGAGAATCTTCTGCCTATACTGTTTTCTACATGACTTCTTTTATTTTTTACATATAATATATTTATTGTTTATAATGAAATGTAAATAAATATTCAAAATTTTCTACTTTATTTTTAATATTTAATATTGAATATCAGCAAGTATGGTCCATGGAACATGAGCTCTCTGAGGAATTTAGGTAATTGTTTTTTTCTTCTTTTATTATTGTGAACAAAGAAGTCACACTTTCTATCCTGTATATCCTTATTCAAGGTCCTTTGTTTTATACATTACACTTGTTCCCACTCTAATAGGACTGCTCACCACTGTGGTTACAGAAAAAGAAAAAACAACAACAGGCTGTATTATACCAAAATTAAGAGTCAGTTGTATTAGTTAAGAACACAAGACTGTTCACAAAAGCACACATAAAGAAGTTGCAATATTGCAACCCATAGAGACCACAGTTGAAAATAGCTCATGATATATTAAATAAGGAATGCATCTCAGGAAAATAAAAACTATTACAAAAGTCAGATCATAAAGAATGTTTACAACAAATAAGGTCAATTAATGCCTAATAATATCTGTAAGAATGTGAGGCACATGTCAGTGCTCTTTGAATCAAAGTGTTTAGTATATCTCAACTGGTGTTTTCCAGGAGGAACATGTCATAGTGTACTGTATGTTGCTGATTAAAAAAATAGTAATAAAGACTTCTGTTCTATGGATGCAAAAAACTCAGTTGATTTTTTTTAGAAATATTGTAATACACACAAAAGTTATGTTTTTTCTTGAGAAAGTGAGCAATCCCAAATTCTCAATAATGTTTTTTATCAAATAACAAATGTATCACTAAAATGCAACTTAAGAAAGTAATTAAAATAATAAAAGTAAATAATAATTAAAATTTAATTAATAATTAGATACTGATTTTTAGTAGTTCTATTTTAAAAAGATGTATGATTATATAGGGACATATGTAAGGAGATAATAAAAAATTTGATGTTATGTTTTAAGAATAATGAGAATGCCAGAAAATTTTCATTCTCTGATAAAAAAATATGCTAAATCTCATTAGTACTCCTATCAATATAGGTAGATGGTGTTATCTGAGTTACTTGTATAATGTTTTGTATTGGATAATATTAATTTTATAAGTACATAGGACAAATGAGATTTGAGACTTTCTAAGATTTAAAGTAATCCAAAATATTTTGCATGCATAGTGTCATTTATCTTCATTTTATTTACATAATTTCATTTATATGTGCAAAGTAGCATCAAGAAGTCAGAAATATAGTGGTTATTACTGCCACCCAAAAGGCTATTTTATTGACTAATATACAGACTATGAGAATTATTTATCTAATTAGCAAAATATTATCCCAATTAATGTTGATTTGGGAATACTTACTAGGTATTTCAATAGGCTTTTGTGCTATTTAATAAAAAATGCCATTATAGGGTATATTAGGGTATATGCCCAATAGTGGTATTGCTGGATCCTTGAAGGGCATGATGCCATTCTGTCATCTAGAATACCATTCAATTTGTAACTGCATTTGGAAGAACATATACTCCTGTTTATTAACGAAGTGTAATTGTGCACAATGCACTTTACTGTAGGTCTTGCAATTTTCTGACTATTTTGCAGATACATGACTTATTCACATCGAAGTGATATTACATCCACCTCTCACAGAAAAAATGGTGCTACATATATGAAAGCATGATTTTGTTAAGTAAAACTTTACACACTGTTTAATGATGGTTAAAATTTTCAGCATTACACACATTTACATTTTTATTTCAATTTCTTGCTTACTTAAGCCTTGTCCAAAACCTTACTATAATATCTATCTTAACATGTGCTAGTGATATTTAAATTAGGCAAGTTGAACAATTATTTACAGGTTCATCCAAGATAAAATACAGTAATATGTAAAAATGTTTATAAAAAAGGATCATTGAATTCTAATTTTAAGCATCCTAATTTCATTGACAAGCATCAGTGAGATTATGTTTAATTAGCAATTTTATGGTAAAATTGATTGGAGAGTGGAACAATTTTAGTGTTACTATTTTTTTTTTAAAAAATGGTATTTTGCTTCTCAAGCCAGGTTAGGCTCAGCTACAGGTAAGGAAAGCACAGTAGTTCACAGCTAATGCCCAAGGATACATTATGACCACCAAAATTTTCTGCTAGCAATCCTATAGTCAAACCAGAAGTTTATTTTGTTTTGTTTTGTGTGTGTGATTTAAATCACTTTATTCACCCATCATCTTTCCATGAAAAAAGAATGTTTTTGCTTAAAGTCCACTAATGAATGATAAGTACATCTCCTGCTTATCCTTCTGGCTTTGTGAGACCTTGCTCAGGAGCATATCCTTCAAATCCATCCACTTGCCTGCAAATTTATGTATATCATTTTTTCTTACTGCTGAGTAGTGCTGCATTATGTAGATATGCCAGTTTTTTAATGCATTTCTCAGTTGAGGAGCATCTATGTTGTTTCCAGGTTCTTGCAATTACAAAAAAATGCTGTTATAAACATATTTGAACTAATGCTTTTCAGGTGAATGTGTGTCTTAGGGTATATGCCCAATAGTGGTATTGGTGGATCCTTGAGGAGCGTGATTCCCATTTTCTGAGAAACCACCAAACTGCATTCCAGAGTGGCTGAGCAAGTTTACACTCCCACCAACAATGGAGGAGTGTTCCCCTTGTTCTACAACCTCTTTAGCAAAAGCTGTCACCTGTGCCATTAATCTTAGCTATTCTGACAGGTGTCAAAGGGTATCTAAAAGTTGTTTTGATTTGTATTTATCTGATGACTAAAGATGTTGAGCATTTTTTCCAGTGTCTTTTAGCCATTTGTAATTCTTCCACTGAGAATTCCCTTTTTCAGAATCCCATTTTTTAATTGGGTTATTCAGGGTCCTGATTTCTAGTTTCTTGAGATCTCTACATATTTTAGAGATCAGTCCTCTGTCACTTGTACAATTGGTGAAAATCTTTTTGCATTATGTAGGTTGTCATTTTGTTTTAATAACTGTGTCCTCTGCCTTACAGAAACTCAGTTTTAGGAGATTCCACTCATTAATTGTTGTTCTTTTTTTTTTTTAAAGATTTATTTATTTATTATTATGCATACAGTTTTACAGAAGAGGGCACCAGACCTCATCACAGATGGTTGAGAGCCACCATGTGGTTTTGCTGGGAATTGAACTCAGGTACTCTGGAAGAACAGTCAGTGCTCTTAACCTCTGAGCCATCTCTCCAGCCCCTAATTGTTGTTCTTAGTGTCTGTGCTACTGGTATTATATTTAGGAAGTGGCCACCTGTGCCAATGCGTTGGAGAGTATTTCCCACTTTCTTTTCTATCAAATTTAGCATAGATGGTCTTTGATCCACTTGGATTTGAGTTTTGTGCAGGGTGATAGGCTTGGATCTATTTGCATTTTCTACATCCTGCCATCCAAGGATGCCAACACAATTGGTTGAAGATATTATCTTTATTCCTTCAAATATTTTTGACTTCTTTGTCAAAAATCAGGTATTCATAGGTTTGTAGATTAATGTCTGGGTCTTCAATTTGGTTCCATTGATACACAAATCTATTTTTTATGCCAGTACCATGCTGTTTTTATTACTGTAGCTCTATAGTATTATTTGAAGACAGAGATGCTGATGCCTCCTTAGCTTCTTTTATTGAGAAAAATTTTTTGAGAATCCTGGCATTACTGTTATTCCAAATAAAATTTAGTATTGTTCTTTCTTTTTTTTTCTTTATTTTGTATTTATCAAAAAAAAAAACAGTAAAAAGAATTTAAAATGCAGAAGAGTTAACAATAACTATACAGAGGATAAGAATCATAAGCATGGCTTATCAAGGGTAGAAATACAAATAAGATTGCTACACATATATTTTCTTTGTGTTCAGCTTTCCCTGTATATCCTTATTCAAGGTCTCTTCCCCCTCCC
>PVIH01027128.1:0-17502 GCA_004025045.1 Sigmodon hispidus | reverse complement strand
CTCCCCTCTCTCTGCTTCCCCTCTCTGCCTGGAGCCTTACACTCCCCTCTCTCCACCTCCCCTCCCCTTCCAAAGGCATTGCTTAAAAAGCCTCAGCATTCACTCAATAAACGAAGCCTTGACGTGACTCAGACTGACTCTTGTCGTTCTTTATGCGCTTGGCTTCCTCTCTCTCTTTCCCCCATTTGCTTCACAGGTGCCCCCCCTCGAAACCCTCGAATAACTGGACCTGCTGGACAGGGACAAAAGTGGGATTGTGCAGCCTTTGGTGCCTGGTTTATTTCATTTAATGATATCTATCTCCACTTATAGTATGGCAATGAAATAATTTCATTCCTTTTAGGCTCAATAATATTCTCTTATGTGTAGTACCATCTTGGTGAGTGTTGTTTCCACTTTCTGGCTGTTATGAGAGCTGCTACAGAGAATGCCAGAGTGAAGAAGCCATTTTGTCATGCTGACATTTCCTTCAGCTATAAACCCAGGTAGATTTGCTGGATCATAAAATCATCCTACATTAATATTTATTTTTTAAATTTTTTATTATGAATAAAGTCACATTTTCTATCCATGTATATCCTTATTCAAGATCCCTTCCCCCTCCCAGACCCTCCAGTCACTCTCTCTACTCCACATCTCACCATCTCCTTCCCAGCATTCGAAGGAGGACCCAAGGTCCCAATATTGCTCAGTTCAGCCTCCACTCCTTGCAGATCAAGTTTCTTCCCCTCAACATCAAGACTGAGTCAGGTGTTCCTCTAGAGGAAGTGGGCTCCAAGGTGCCACTCCCAGGTGTTTCAGATCCCAAGCTGTTCAGTGGTTGTGGTTTGCAGCTTGGACATGCTTTGCTTTTACTTTTTTTGTTTGGAGTCCACTAATGAGTGAGTACATCCCCTGCTTATCTTTCTGGTTTTGAAATACCTTGCTCAGGAGGATATTCTACAAATCCATACATTTGCCTGAAAATTTTAGGATATCATTTTTTTTTTTTTTACTGGGAGTAGTACTCCATTGTGTAGATGAACCACAGTTTGTTAATCCATTCTTCAGTTGAGGGGCATCTAGGTTGTTTTCAGGTTTTTGCTATTACAAATAATACTGCTATGCACATAGTTGAGCTAATGCCTTTGGAGTGTGACTGTGCTTCTTTAGGGTATACACCAAGAAGTGGTATTGCTGGGTCCTTGGGGAGATTGATTCCCAGTTTTCTGAGAAACTGCCATACTGCATTCCAGAGTAGCTGAACATGATTACACTCCCACCAGTGCAGGGAGCCGCTTCTGGCCTGCAGAATGACGAGTCGCCACAGGCACGATTCTTCTCAGATCACACTTTATTGGAGTAGAGCTCAGTTGAGAATGGTGGAGAGAAGAGAGTGAGCCTGAGATGCAGCCTGCTTATATAGGGAAGCCGGGGCGTGTGATTGGTGCTGATGTAATGCCTCATTATCATATAGCTGGTGATTGGTCCAATGTAATACCCATTACCATATGACTAGTGATTGGTCCAAAATAATGGCTCATTAGCATATTTTGGGATCTCATCGGATAGGTCATTTCTCGATGCCTAATTAGCATAAGCACATCGGATTGACCACTACTCGATGCCTAATTAGCATAAGCAGCAATAGAATGTTCCCGCAAGTTGTGCAAAGGTAAACCGCGCCCTACACACCAGCAATGGAGGAGTTGTCGCCTGTATAGAAGGGCTTGGTCAGAAGTTATAGAGACACTAAAAGAACATGGCTGCCAAACTAGAATACTATACCCTGCAAAATTATCAATCACCATAGATGATGTAAACAAGCTATTTCATGACAAAGTCAGACTGAAACAATACCTAGCTACCAATCCATCACTACAGAAAGCATTAGAGGGAAAATTCCAACCTAAGGACCCCAGATACACCCATGAAACCACAAACAATCAATAACCCCACAGAAGAAATCTCCAGAGAAAGGAAATACAGACAAGTTACCACCAAAAAATAGCAGGAAATGTCAATCAGTGGTCACTAATATCCCTTAATATCAATGGACTCAACTCTCCTATAAAATGACACACACTAACAAGATGGATACAACAACAGAAGCCATCCTTCTGTTGCCTACAAGAAACACACCTTAACCACAAAGACAGACACAGGCTTAGAGTAAAGGGTTGTGAAAAGATTTTCAAGTCACATGGCCCTAAGAAACAAACTGGGGTTGTCATCCTAATATCTAACAAAGTAGACTTTAAGCTAAAAGCTATTAAAAGGGACCAAGATGGTCATTACTTATTCATCACAGGGAAAATTGGTTAAGAGGAGATTTCAATCCTGAATATTTATACCCCTAATATAAGGACACCTACCTATGTAAAAGAAACACTGCTAAAGCTCAAATCCCACATCAATTCTCACACTCTAATAGTGGGAGACTTCAATAGCCCACTTTCACCCCTTGATAGGTCAACCAGACAGAGACTCAACAGAGAAATAAGGAGTCTAACAGAGGTTATGATGCAAATGGATTTAATAGATATCTACAGAAGCTTCCACCCAAATGCAAAGGAATTTTTTCTCAGCTCCTCATGGAACTTTCTCCAAAATTGACCACATAATTGGTTATAAAGCAAATATCAACAGATACAAAAATGAAAATAATTAAAGCATTTCAACAGACATAGTTTAAAAATGATATCCCAACACCCCTCACACACACACACACACACACACACACACACACACACCATCATTGGGATTTCCTTAACTCTCTGCGCATGGGACTGTTAAGCACAAACCATGCATATTTTCTAGACCTTCATCATACATGGATGCTAATGGTGAAGAAAAAGACCACAGCTCTGTATCTGAGTCTTGCCCTGAGAGAGTATTCACACTGGTCTTTTCTGAGAACAATGATTCTTTCAGGCCTATAACTGGCTATAGGCAACTTTTCTCACATAGCCAGTTAATTTATTGGAAATGAAAGAATGTAATGCAGCCTGCAGAGAAAATGTTTAAATCTGATTTTCCTACAGAATTTCTATGAAAAGTGACCACTACTGGTCATTCCAGCTATTATGCAATGAGAATAGAAGATGCACTCTGAGGAAATCTTTGTTCCTAGACATATCCAGAGCTCTGTTTCAGCCAAAAACCCAAGAACCATAGGTCTTCAGTCTGAAAGGAACTTCTGAAGAGGCAGGTTCACCTTGCTTCAGATCTGTCCAGTGAGCATGGGAATGAATGTGACTCTGAATGGCCTTCAGTTACCTTGGATAGAGCAGGGAGAGAGGATGGTGTGGCCTCTCAGGCCTTCTTATTCATAGGCCTGAGTTTGAGCAGAGGACTCTGTCAGTGTGGGTGTCCTGGGTAGACATTTTTATCTATGATGCATTTCTGGCAGCTGAGGAAAGCCTCTTGCGTACTGTGTGTGAGGTTTTCTTCAGAATGTGTCTTGATGTACCTGTGTCACAACCTCCAGATATGACCACCATAGAGTCAATACCAGATGCAAATACAAAAAGGTTTATTGATTAGTAGCCAAGTTTGGGCGGAATCACAGAACTCCTACACAGTGGATGGTGAAGATCAGCTGGGGGTCCTAACAGTGAGGGATTTTTAAAGGAAAAAATCCACAAGTGGAGAGCTTCAAGCCTGGACGTTCAGAATAGAATAAATTTATTGGCTATAATTCTAAGGAAATTCCTATCAGTGGTTGCAAGGACAGATATTGTTTACTAACACTTTTTATGTGTTGGTGTGTTTTTATGGAGTCACCGTGATCTGGGCCCTGAGCTGTTTGGCGCCATTTGTGGTTGTTTTTTTTTTAAAAAAAAAAAAAAAAAACTTTATGAAACAGAGTGGAGCTAAGGTTAACCCTTGGCCAAGTTCTGTTTAAAATGGAGTTCTTTTTAAAAATAGTTTGTCCTGTTCACTTCATTCCCCTTCTTTTTTGTATCTTTGAGAGTCCAATCATGGGGCTTAATGTTTTAACTCTATCTATGCTCTTTGAGCCCTTTCACACAGGGTCTGGTAATAGCCTTTTCTCAAAACATTGGTTTCTACTGGCTGGTAACTGGACCTAGAAACTATCAATGGAATAGTTTTGTCTTTCTTTTACACATATGCGGACTCTCAATTGTATCTGGATCATAAGGAGATAAAATCGGCAGAGGTCCACAGTAATACTGGGGAACCAATTGCCAGATTGGGACACCTTTGGCACCTGGGCTAGGACTTCTCTGCTCTCAAGTTTATGAGTTGCCAAGTTAAATTTAATGAGGCATGTGTATTTCCTGATTAACATCCCACAAGTTAAGTATATACAGTTAGCAGAGTTGTCAAGATTGCTGTGGTTGTTGAGTCCAGAGCTTGAATGGATTGTCTGGGTTCTGTGCAATTTCTCATCTCTGTTCTCTATAGTCTGCAAGCCTGGCATGGGTGGTGTAGTGGATCCAGGCAGCTAAACCATCAACCTTAATAGCCATGGGCATAGTCAGCAAGATGAGGAAGAGTCCTTTCCACATGGCTCTAGTGTTCCTTGGCAGGGCCTTTTAACAGACCCAGTCCCCTGGATGGAACCTGTGAGGATCAGGAAGGACATCAGTCTCATAAAGGGTCCTAAGTTTAGACAACACATGCTTGTGTGTTTCCACTGGACTCCCTGTATAGCATCAAAGAGATCTTGATTATTCAGCTTTGCCGAAAGATCTGTCTGCAGACTAGAAGTAATAAAAGGTTTGGTACCAAACATGATCTCAAAGGGTATCATCCCTGTCTGGTAGGGAAAATTTCTAACACTAAACAGAGCAAAGGGAAGAAGGATCACCCAATCTGCACTAGTCTCCAGGGCTAATTTGGTAAGGGTCTTTTTAGAATTCTATTCATGTGCTTTACTTGCCCTGAACTCTGGAGTTTATAAGGACAATGCTCAGTTACTCATCAGGACAGTGGCTAAATTCTGACTCACCTGGGACACAAAAGCATGTCTATTGTCTGATCCTGTCATAACATGAAACACATACCTGCACAAAATGTCCTCTAAGAAGCTTCTTAGTCACTACCTGTGCTATCTTGAGCTTGTGAGGAACGCCTCTGTCCATCCTGAAAAGTATCTATAAACACTGACATATTTTTATCTATACTTGCAAGGCTTTATTTCAGTAAAGTATACCTCCCACTAGGATCTGGGTTTTTTCCCTTGAAGTCTTGTCCTAGGATTCTTTGAATTAGCAACAGTGCTGGTCAATAAACATGCTTTTCATTTAGAAACTATGTCTATCACATTTTGATGCCTATTTTTAATCTTAACTTTAGAATGTTGCAAGAAGTCTTATATTCTGTGAATCCTCATGTGAGAGAAATCTTCTGAAGCAACTTTCTGCTCCAGGTGTTCAGGTAGAATTACCTTGCAGTTTGATGACTACCATCATCCCTCCAGGAATTGTACCATAGTGAGGACTCTTATCTAGGCCACATTCTCTCAGGTGTACATGGGAGTCTCAGGCAGGACGAGAGGTTCTGGTATATTACAACTGAGGCCAGCATTAAGCTAGTTTCTACTGCTATCTCTTGAGCTGTTTTGTCTGCAAAATTTTTGCCCTTTGAGTAGAAGTGTCAGGAGTCATTGATCTGCCCAAACCCACTTCCTCTGAAGTAGTGACTGCAGCCCCCACCTACCTCTGTCTTGCATGAAGCTGCTTCTGTCTATGTATCAGGTGACATGTGTGCTGGACAGAGGGGTGTCCTTCAAATAAGGCTAGATGCAGTGTGCCTGTGCCAAGATTTTACCCTTCCTGGCCTCTAAGGGCGTATGGTAATGACATATTTTGACTAGTTCTGCTCCTGCCTTGATGTCCACATACATTAGGGGGCAACGCACTGCCAGTCCCATCGCCCCTGTTTCACCTCAGGCTGGTGGGAACTCCTAGAGCCATTTCTCAAATTGGGGTCAGGCTTAGGGGTTGCTTGATGCAGCCTGTACTCCTCATCCAGGTTACTGGTCACCAGTATATAAATTAGCCTCCCATTTTCTTTGATCAATTTAGCTACTTTATCAGAAAAATGTATCTGGGCTTTCATTTTAATCAGCATATCATGGACCAACCAAGGATATGAACACTCTGGAATTATCAGAAATGAGAGGATTACCCAGATGCTCTGCTTCCAAGTCCACCAGTCTTCAGGTAGCCCATGAATAGAGCTTAGCTCCTGAAGCCCCTTGGAACCAAGTCTTTTTATCTGCCATGGGCCCACCAATCTTTAATAACACTGAATTTTATTAAACACAGGTCCTGTGTCTACCATTAAATTCTTCATTTTCCTCTCTATGTTCAGGTGTTATGCCCAGATTCATGCCCCAAGAAAATCCACCAAGCAGGGGGAATCCAGATGCAAAAACAAGGTTTACTAGTAATACAAGCCAAGGCAGGGGACCTGTCCTAAGGGTCTCACCATAGCAAGATTAGGAGGGGCTCCTCAGGGGAGTTTAACAGCCGCTTTTAAATGGAAAAGCCACAGTTTGAAGTGACTGAGTACAAGGTTGTGTGCTGACAGCTAATCTACGGAATTTCTCCTTGAATCTGAGCCCAAGTGTATTTAGACTAGAACATTTGGTGGTCGGGTAGCAGGGTATGGATTCCGTAGTCAAAACATAAGTCATGCTGCCCTTTTGTGATTAACAGTTCCTAGTAATAGTTTCTAGGAACTGTGTGAGAGACTCTTTCTTAGGGCTCAATCTGCTTAGTTCAGCATAATTCTCTAAAATAGAAGACTCCTTTTAGTTCTTCACCAGGAGGAGGGCAAATCCCATATCTCCTAGTCCTTATCTTTGTCTCTCTCTGCCTAAGGACTTTGGTGTAGCCCTTTAACACCTTTTCAGGTCATTTTTCTCACACAATGCCCTTCTTTTGTACAATTGGCATAATGGTTCCTGCCCATCTGGGGTCCTCTGTTACTTCTCAGTTTTTCTTCCTGGCTGCCAGCTCACACAATCTTCATGTTCCTCTGAATTAGCTGTGGCAGCTAGTAAGACACCAGCCAGATGCCGGTTCTTTCTTTTTTCCTTTCTTATCTCTTCCTCACCTCAACACTTTCCCTTTCATTACACACTTACTTTTTCAGCCACTGTAATTAAATCTCTAATACTCTTCTCTATTAGGTGGTCTAATCTGCAGTTTTCTTCAAATATCTGGGTCAGCCTGGTTAATAAAGCCAAGGTCATTGAAGATGCACTCTAAAAATGCAGTTGAACTTTCATCTGGGCCCTGCCTTACATCATAAACTTCGCTCAAATTTGTAGGCTGACTTGGGGCTCCTTTGACACTGCCAATAGGTCCTGGTAATAGACCGGAGGCTTCTCTTATCTTCTGTCATTCAAGAGAAACGCAGCATCTATGAGAGCTTGGTTAGTCGTAGGCTCTCCAGTAGGTCACAGAACACAATTCTGGGCCTCTGTCTGGATCAAAAAGCTGTTAACAGTCATTCCAGGTGGGTTGATGGATAAAAAGAATAGTTTCAAGGAGAGTAATCTTTTCTTGAGGAGGGGGTTTCTCATCAAAGGGACATTTTGAGACTTAAAGTTGATTAACAACACAAACTACAGAAAGCCTATAAACTCATGGAAACTGAGAAGCTCTCAACTGAACCACCTCTGGGTCAAGGAAGAAATAAGGAAATAAAGACTTTCTAGAACTCAATGAAAATAGCTGTACAACATACTCAAACTTATGGGATACAATGAAGGCAGTACTAAGAGGAAAGTTTATAGCACCAAGTGCCTACATAAAGAATTTGGAGAGATCTAAAACAGGAGATTTAACAGTATTAGTCTCTAAAGCCACTCGTCCTCTGAGCGCTGATATCAAGCCCTGATATCTGATTTAAAGCAGGACTCTCACCTCTGAATCGCTCTTCTCACCCTTGTTTCTCTTAAGAGCTCTCTCCCATTGTCCTTCCTTCTTTTTCTCTCTCCGCCTCCCTGTCTCTGCTATCATAACTTTTCTGTTATGAAAACCTTCCCTGGTAATCATAACCATACTCTCCTGACAATAAAGTCCTTTCTACATAGAAATAGCTTCTACGTGCCTCCTGCTATGCACTGCTGCCTTCTTCCACATTCCTCCTGAGGCACCTGCATCCACAGAAATCCTCCAGGAGATAATTGGGTAAATTCATGACACACCAAATCCACACAAAATCCTAACAAACAGCACAGCTGAAAGCTCTAGGGAAAAAAAGCAGCAAACTCACTCAGAAGGCATAGATGGCAGAAAATAATCAAAGCAGGGCTAATATTAATAAAATTAAAACAAGAGAACAATACAAAGAATCACTGAAATAAAACATCACCCTTTATAATAGCAGCAAATAGTATTAAATACCTTGGAGTAACTATAACCAAAGAAGTAACAGATATATTTGACAAAAATTTTAAATCACTGAAGAAAGAAATTGAAGAGGATATCAGAAAATGGAAAGCTCTCCCATGTTCCTGGATAGGTAGGATCAACATAGTAAAAATGGCAATTCGACCAAAGGCAATCTACAGATTCAGTGCACTGCCCATCAAAATCCCAACACAATATTTCTTGGATTTTGAAAGAACAATACTCAATTTCATTTGGAATAACAGGAAAGCTAGGATTGCCAAAACAATTTTGCTCAGCAAAAGAATCTCAGGAGGTATCTATCACCACCCCGAACTTCAAGCTATACTATAGAGCTACAGTAATAAAAACAGCCTGGTACTGGCATAAAAACAGACTTGTGGATCAATGGAATAGAATTGAGGATCCAGACATTAACCCAAAAACCTATGAACACCTGATCTTTGACAAAGAGGCCCAAAACATTCAATGGAAAAAGATAGTATATTTAACAAATGGTGTTGGCATAGCTGGATGGAAGTGTGTAGAAAAGTGCAAATAGATCCCAGCCTGTCACCCTGCACAAAAGTCAAATCCAAGTGGATCAAAGACCTCAACATAAACCCAGCCACTTTGAACTTGATAGAAAAGAAAGTGGCAAATACAGTTCTACGAATTGGCACAGGCGACCACTTCCTAAATAAAACACCAGTGGCACAGACACTAAGACCAACAATCAATAAGTGGGATCTCCTGAAGCTGAGAAGCTTCTATAAAGCCAAGGACACTGTCAATAGGACAAAACGACAGCCTAAGAATGGGAAAAGATTTTCACCAACGCTACAAGTGATAGAGGATTGATCTCTATGATATATGAACAACTCAAGAATCTAGAGCCCAAAACCTTGAATAACTCAATCAAAAAATGGGGTTCAGAACTAAAAAGGGAATTCTCAGCAGAAGAATTACAAATGGCTGAAAGGCACCTGAAAAAGTGCTCATCATCTTTAGCCATCAGAGAAATGCAAATCAAAACAACTTTGAGATACTACCTGACACCTGTTAGATTGGCTAAGATAAAAGACAAAGAGGACAGCCTATGCTGGAGAGGGTGCTGAGCAAGGGGAACACTCCTCCATTGTTAGTGGGAGTGTAAGCTTGTTCAGCTACTCTGGAATGTAGTATGGTGGTTTCTCAGAAAACTGAGAATCAACCTCCCCAAGGACCCAGCAATACCACTTCTGGATGTATACCCTAAAGAAGCATAGTCGCACTCCAATGGCATTAGCTCAACTATGTTCATAGCAGCATTATTTGTAATAGCAAGAACCTGGAAACAACCTAGATGCCCCTCAACTGAAGAATGGATTAACAAACTGTAGTACATCTACACAATGGAATACTACTCAGCAGTAAGAAAAAATGATATCCAAATGGATGGATTTGGAGAATATCCTCCTGAGCGAGGTATCACAAACCCAGAAAGATAAGCAAGAGATGTACTCACTCATTAGTGAACTCTAAACAAAACAAAACAAAGAAACAAAAAGCAAAGCATGCCCAAGCTTCAAACCACAACCAGTGAGCAACTTGGGATCAGAAACACCTTGAACTGACCCCTTGGATACCACTCCCCCTAGAGGAACACCTGACTCAGTCTTGATGTTGGAGGGAGAAAAGTGGATTTCCCAGGAGTGGAGGCTGAACTAAGCAATATTGGTGGGAAGGGACCTTGATTTAGGATATACAGAGATAGAAAAAGTGACTTCGTTATTCATAATTTCAAAAAAAAAAGAGAAAAAAAACGAAAGAGTTGGTGCTTTGAAAAAATCAGCAAGATAGACAAACAAAACAAAACAAAAATACATGGTATATCCAAATAAATAAAATCAGAAACTAAAATGAGGATATAACAATGGACACTGAGAAAATATGGAGAAACTTTAGGTCATACTTTGAAAGTTGAACTCCACAAAATTAGAAAATATAAAAGAAATGGACTATTTTCGGAATAAGTACCCCTTACCAAAATCAAATCAAGACCAGATAACCCACTTAAGTAAAACTATAACCACCAAGAAAATAGAAGCTGTCATTAGAAGCCTCCCAACCAAAGGTCCAGGAGCAGATGGTTTCAGCGCAGAATTCTACCAGGTCTCCAAAGAATAACTACTACAAATACTCTTCAAATTTTTTCGCAAAATAGAAACAGGATCATGGCTAAACTCTTTTTATGAGTCTGGAGTCACCCTGATCCCCAAACTACACAAAGATGTAACAAAGAAACTTTGTAGAATTACAGACCAATCTACCTCATGATCATTGATGCAAAATGCTCAATAAAATACTGGGAAACAGAATCCAAGAACATAACAAAAAAATTATCCACTATGATCAAGTAGACTTCATCCCGAAGATGGAGGGATGGATCATCATATAAAATGCTGTCAATATCATCAAGCATGTATATAAACAAACTGAAAGAAAAAACATATGATTGTCTCATTAGATGCTGAAGAGGCACTGAGCACAGACTGCTAAAGGGGAAGATGCAATTTGAAATAGCAGTGCAAGTGTATGGAACCAGATTAGGGGTGGGCATTGCTCCAGTGAAATGTGTGTGTGTACATTTTAATATATTAAATACATATATAACTTCTAATCATTTTACTTTATATATTACTCCATGAAGTTTTAGGATTGTTTTATTTCTTTGTCATGATAGAGACTGAATTCAGGGTCCTCTGCATGTCAGGTAAACTTCCCACAACTGATCTATATCTCTAGCTCAAGCCTTTTCTTTTCTTGCACTCCTAATCTTATTTATTTTTATGTTTTTGCAACCTGACCCAAGTTCCCCTCTCTCCCTCCTCTCGTCCCTGCACTCATCCTGCCTTCTTCCCCCTCCGCATCTGATCTATATCTCTAGCTCAAATTTTCTCTTTTCTTGCTCTACTAATTGTAATGAGATTATGTTCTGTACATTGGAAATATTTGTCCTGCCTACTGATTTAATAAAAAGCTAATTGGCCCGATGGCAGATAGGAAGTGTGAGTGGGGCTACCAGACTAAGAAAACTCTGGGAACAGGAAGAGCAAGGCAGAGATACCAGCAAAGATGCCAACAGACACACAGGAAAGAAGAGAACCAAGAAAAGGTACCAAGCCACATGGCTAAACAGATTAATGGAAATAGACTGAGTTAAGATGAAAGAGCTAGCTAACAATATGTTTGAGCCATAGGTCAATCAGCATGAAATTAATTTAAGCCTTTGTGTGATTATTTGGGGCTAAGGGACAGCAGGACTGTGAGCAGGTCTGAACTTTGGGGCTGCAAAGTCAGGGACAAAAACTTTATACTACAACTAATCTTGTAAATAAATTCTAGAATATATCATCCACCACTCTCGTTTATCTGCCAACAGTTACTAAAGTAAATGGGGCTCCCTTTTTTAATTGGCTACTTAAAAGATTGCATATTGGATATGTGTATCAGGTTTTGCACCCATGTTTTATATTTTATATTCCATTGTTAACACATAGGCCACACTGGACCCCTAAAAAAATTGTATCCTTTTCTGTTTTTCTAGAAACACAGATTCTCTGTGTAAAAGCCCTGATGTACTAAAACTCACTCTGTAGAACAGACTGGCTTAAAATTCACAGACATCCTGTGCCTCCCTTGTGCTGGGATTTAAGATGTGGACCATACTGCCCAGCTCAGGCCCCCTGAGTTCTACAAGCAGTTCTCCTGGTTTTTAATTCAGACAAAAGACATGCCATGTCACCCAGAGATTGTATTTTTGGTCTTTGTCCTAATAAAAAACTTCTGGCCACACAAAACTTTGCATTCCATTGTATCTGTCTGCTTTATTTTTGCTTTATTTTTACTAGCTAGCCAAAACTGGAAACCAAAATGACCAGCAGGTGAGTGGAAAAAAGAACTGACAGTACACCCAATCCATGGAATGACACACGGCAACGAAAAGGAGTGGTAAGACTTCATCTCTATGTCTCTCTTTTTTTCGAGTGCTGAAGAATAAAACCTAGGGCTCCACACACACTGGGCAAGCAGTTTGCTCAGAAGCTACATTCCCAAAGAATAGCATTTTGTTGTACACAATCAAGTGTGTCGAATTAAGGGCATGATGGTGAGGGGAAAAGATCAGTCTCAACAATTTTTGTAGGACATTCTGGAAATGACATTATGGAAGCAGTGATCAATGTGGTGGCTGTCCCAGTTTAAGCATGCTGTAGAGCATCATCATAAATACTAGCATGAGTCAGATTTTCTTTTCTGGTGGAACAGAGAAGAAATTTGATTGCAGTCGTAATAGCATGAATTTATTCATATGACACAATGACAGAGAGGTCTACACACCCAGTGTAGTCAGTCCCCTGCTTTTGATGTATTATATAATTGTGTAACATGTACGGTAAACTATTAGGGGGATTAATTAGATGAAGAATGCTCTACATGTGCTAATTCTTCTTTATCTATAATGAATTTAAAACAAAAATTTTACACACACACACACACACACACACACACTTAAATCAGACCTTGTGTTCCTTCTGGGCAACAGTCAATAAAAAGGAATGGAAACAGTTTTGAAAAGTGAAAGCCAGAAACTCTACATCAATGTTTTAGCATTATTAGCAACAAATTAAGGTAAGGAAAGCTACAATCTGAGGAGGGCAAAATGCTGGTTCATTTCATGGGAACATCAGAATGCGGATTATCACTATCTGGTTGCTCTTGCTAAGGAGCATCCCTTCCCAGAGTTCCCCTAGAAGAATGCCAAAACTACTAGGGAAAGCACTGGTACATTTCTAAAATAAGATTGAAACTTGACGTCTGAGGGTATTATTGTCAACAGGCTGAATATTGTTACTCTTCCTGATCATGATCCCCCAAAAGATTTCACCCCAGGGATCGGTGACATTGACTTCTAGGATTCTGTAGGTTCTGATTTTCTTCTCATGGGGATTCATTCCATCGATTCCTGGAGAAGCTTTTGAATCATCCTTTTGTTTTTCCACAGCAAAGGTATTTGGGTGTTTTCTCTTCTTTGTATTCTATCATGCACAGGAGGAGGCGGAGATTTATGAGTGTTGAGGGTCAACTTACTGAAGTCTAGAGTCAGGTTTTCACAGGAGTTTGAACTAGACATTTCTTCTGTCCCGGTCACCATAGAGACCCCAGATGTGTTCCCCACACACTTCTGGCAATGGTGACATTCACATTGGAACATGTCATCTGCATCTTGCTGGGAAGAGGCTTTTGTTTTTCTGTCAGCTTTGTGAGGTAGGAGAAATCCAACACGTTTCTTTCTCTTCGTTTTAATAAGGTTTGTTTTCTTTTGGGGTGAACTTTTACTCTCGCAATTCTGCTCTTCTTCCATCCTTTCAAAGAAAAAAACCACATGTTACAAACACAAAAGCTCTATGAAAACTGCTTATGCTGTACACACTCGTGGAGAACTCACAAAAACCAGGCAGATACACATCTCAAAAGGAGCCCCTGATGGTTTCAGAAATGGGAATCTTTCTAACTGGTTTGTGCAGCAATTATTGTTATGTTTTCTTTATGGATACCAACATATCAACAAGCAAAACAAAGTAACAAGTTACGTTAGACTCCTAAATAAAATGGGTCAGAGCAAAAAACTTTATCAACTTTGACTCCCAGTACCTAGTACATTCTGCCTTGTGGGAGCCTTTTCCCACACTGCCCCAATGGAAAAAAGCATTAGGTCTCCACTCACAGAGTGACTAGCTTTTCTAGATTCCACCTAAAGTCTTTCTTTATGTCCAAAAGTATTTGGCATCTGATTGTAGCCATTTCTGTAGTTAGCTGTCTTCCAACCAAGTCTGTTGCTTCCCTGCCTAGCACAGTGTCTGAATGCCCTGCCCCAGACCCTGAAACTCTCCTGCCTCTCCTGGACTCATTCTTCCTGTTCTTACTATTCCTCCAGACACCTTACATCCTGATCCCTCTCTGTCTTCAACTATCTGCTCAGGTAAGACCCTCTCAGAGAGGCTGGATATGAACATTCCATTCATAATTCCATTTAAAAGAGCATGCTGGGCCAGAGCTGGTTCAGGAGATGCACACCTTTAATTTCAGCTGTCTCAAAGCAGAGGCAGATGGATCTCTGCATGTCAGCCTAGCCTGGTCTACAGAGTGAGATCCAAGACAGCCAGGGCTAACTACGCAGCATACCCTGTCTCAAAAGCAAAAGAAAGCAAAACCAAAACTACAAAAGTGTTTACTTTGTCATGATGACCTGGAAGATGCATTCCTGACACACATGCCTTGGCTGTAACCAACAGCTTTCAAATTAGACTTAGGACCCACTCAAAAGAAAGCAATAATGCCTACTGCCGGAAAGCTAGCCAAGTATCCACAGCCTGGCGAGGTCATGAATCATGGAGGAGATTCTACAATTGATATTTTACTGAACCAGCATAACTGCCGACTTCATTCTAAGTATTTTTCCTCATACCCACAGATAAGTGTCCTCAACCCTCACTAAGGAAACTTAACTTTCAAACAGACAGAGATCAATGCAGAAAATTACAAAAAACCAAAATGCATAATCCTGAATTCCTGTCTCAACAGATAGAACCCAAATAGTCGATTTGCATGGGCATTATCCCCTGGAGATTAGGATTCTGTCTTGAAAGAGACAGAGGAAGAAATATGGGAGCCAAGAGTGGTCAAAGACACCAGGAGAACATTGAATTTACAGAGCAGGACTCATGGCAGCTCAGAGACAGAAGAGACAGCCACAGAGCCTGCATGTTCTGCACTAGGTCCTGTGCATACACATTGTGTTAGGTGGGTGTTCTTATGAGACTCCTAACATTGAGTGCACATGTCTGACTCCTTTAACTGCTCTTGGGAACCTTTTCCTCTTCCTCTTCGCCTGGTCCAGCCCTGATGAGTGAGTTTGTGCCTAGTCTTCCTGTATTGATATCCTGTGTTCTGTTGATATCTCCAGGACCCTGCTCTTTTCTGATGGGAAACAGGAGGAAGAGATCTCAGGGAGGAGGGTGGTGAGAGGGTACAGGGAGGAGTAGATGGAGGGTGATGCTCTGCTGTGGGTGACATTTATTGTATGAGAGAAAAATAAACAATAAAGACAATATTTTCTCTGTGTGTTGTGTGTACTCTTTACCAATTCAGTGTAACTTCTCAGGCTACAAGACCTGTAAACCTTGCTGACAGCAGCTGAGCAACTTAGTTGCTGAGAGGGAAGCTCCCCTGTTCCCTCCTGTGTTCTGTGTTAGCTTCCTTCAGCACCCCACTCACAAGACAAAGCAGTCTCCATGCCTAGGTCCTGTCAGATCCAGTCTGTAAACACAGGTTCTCACCTCAGGCGATCAAAGGAGACCCACTTTTGCTGTCCTGGGAGGAGTCCACACTTCCTGGATGCCAAATTCTGCTTTAGTTCTTGCTGTTGGATGTTGTACAATGGAGAGTGGCCTTGGAGAGCCGAATTCTCACAACAGAAGGCCTAGGGATAGAAATAAAATATGGACCTTCCTTGCAGAGGTCTCCTTGGAAGTGAAGATGTGTCCAGAGCCTCTCTGGGAAGCATTATTTTTCTTAGGAAGACAGGCTCTTTCCCTGCAAGGAGAGGGCAGGCTGGGGAATGGAGACAGGACAGGGTTAAGTTGACCTGCACCTTCTTACCTTGGTCAGTCAGCTAGATTTCATTTTTCTTTTCTTGTGAAATCAAGTTCCTCTCACTGACTGAGGGCCCTGAGACCATCAGCTCCCCACCCCACCCCCAGCCCCAGTACACAGTGTGGCAGCCCTGTAGGGGACAAGCCACAGGCTCTGGGGCCTTGCTGGGACAGATTATGACCAAAGCAGGGTTTCCAAGGAGCTGGGAGTGACATAACAGTGGAGGGCTGTAAACACTGATCTTGAACTCTGTCCTCAGGGAGGTGGTGCCAGGGGAAGTGCTCCTGTGTTCTGTGTTCAGGCTCATTGAAAAGGAGTGAAAACCAGTATGTGACAGGCTGGGACTGCCTCTCTGATAGAGTCCCCCACAGACCACTAATTTCCAATTGTTTGTGTCTGCTTCTTAGAGGAACACACTGAAACAGTTCATTGTGTCTTACCTGAACCATCAAATAGATGCCAGCAGCAGCTTGCTGCTCAGGGATAGGTGTACCTCAATGGGAACTCCTTGCATTCCCTGAAAGGTGCTGAATTGGTCATTTATCACGGTTTGAGGGTCCCGGTCTCATGTAGTTCAGTCTGGCCTCAAGTCCTCTTTCTAACCAGGGTGATCTTGACATTCTGATCCTCCATCCACCATCTCAAATGCCAGTTTTAGAGGCTTATGCCACCACCTCCATTAAATATGAGGCTTGGCATGTCTATCAAATGAAATGCAGTCCCAGCCCCTAAAAGGGTTTGTAAAAATGGGAATGCTGCATTCCTTCACAGTAGTGCACTCATGAACACCTCTGTACTTAGCCTATCTCACAAGATCAATAGGCCTTATTTGCTCCCCCTTGTCTTCCTGCTTAGTCTGTTCCTCTCCAAAACAGGGTATCTGAAGAGTCATTCATGGCCAATACAAAGGGCAACATTATGGTTCACTAAGTGATGGCAGCAACATTACACTTTTTGAGCCCATCTGTCTTGTTGAGCCTGTGAAATGGAGGAGCACAGAGGGCTTTGCCATGCTGTACCAAGTGAAGGATTTAACAGCTCTTGGACCATCCATGCAAACCTAGGAAACATGGATCTTAGCTGCTAGGCTGTGTCTCCATCTAGTGATGACTCCCAGCTCCACACCTGCTCCTCCATCTTGGTGATGGCCCTCAGTTTCTAGCATCCAGACAGACTACTTTTACCAGATAGTCTCAGGAATCCTGGACACTCTGTGCATGGACTTGAACACACCCTCCCCAGACATTTGTGAATGCCTGTCTCCTGTAGTCTCACGGATCTTTGAAAGCCTCCACCATCTGAGGACTGGACCACTGCCTCACACTGCTTCCACTGTCATCCCTAAGGCATCCAGACTGTCTAGACAACCTGACAATTCCTCTGTCGCTCATCATCCTCGTCCCCTCCTTCACTCATACTCAGGCAAGGAGGGATGCAGTGACACACAGAGAGT